>WOGR01004894.1:0-14304 GCA_015342045.1 Leptinotarsa lineolata | reverse complement strand
GTATTGGACCTGGAACGGTGCCTTGGGGTACTTCGGTGAAGATTATACGTGATTCACGTATACCGATTTTTACACGTTGAGTTCTGTGAGAAAAATAATTCTCATAAAACTATTCTCTGGTCCTCTTATTCTATACACACTCAGCTTGTTTAGGAGTTTCCGATTCGTCCAAGGCCCTTGTTGTTTGTTAAAATACATTTTTGATATAGCTGTTAATATTTTTAAAAGTAGATCTTTTTTTTATCGAATGAAGATATTTCATTGCAGAAGTGAATACTGCATATTTTACTCCAAATTGCATAGGGCCACGAATTGTCAAAAAACTCTCAGATATCATGAAACGACATAAAAATGTGAGACATTTCAAAAAGACACAATGAAATTTTTTATTAGAGAAATGTTCCTATTCGCTTTCCGAAGTTTTACTACTTCAAATAACCCTTATAATTAGGCTTTACAATTCCCATACATGTAACTGTCAAAGGGAAATGACGATTTATTATAATTATTATACTACCCCTTTCAGTTTTGTACGGAATCTTTCAAATGCCAGAATTATTCGAGCACGTCCTCGCCAGCCACGCATTGATGAATCTAAATTTTAAAACAAGAGAAAAACGTGAAAATATATTCTCGATTAGACTCACGTCATTTCGCCGCACAGAAACGTTCGTGCCATCTTGATATTGCCTTGTAATTTCTGGTATTACCACTGTCATTAAACCACATTCAAATGCGATTTTCGATTTTGTCAGTCATTTGGGTATGTTGAATCCAGAGGCGTGGACAAGACGTGCAGTGCTTCATTTTCAGGTCTACTTCTTCATTTGTTTCTGAACGAGTCATTGAAGATAGAAATGCAATTTCACTATCTCCATGTGTTGGCACAACAAAAAAAACGGATAATCATAGTGAGGCCGGAATCTGAATCCAAATTAGTCCAAAATTCTAAATCTATCAACCCATATTTTTCACGTACATTGCAAACAATTTTCGAGAGTTTCAATTTTTTTGGTGATGAAGGAGCCTAAAATGAGCCTGAATTTATTGCAAAAACAAAATTTTCAAAAGTTGAAAGATTTTGATTTATCGATCTTCCTTTGGGTATTTTCATCTTCCACAGTCTGAAAAAATATGAAAATTATAACGAAGAACTTTATACAGGTGAATAAAAATATGGATAGTGGCGAAATAGTAACAGACTGATATCAGAGAGCACCTTGTATTACATCGAATGTTTCAGTTGTCAATAAACAACATTGATATAATTCACTTTTCAAAAACCCCTTTGACATCTGTCGAAGAAACTGAGAAATAATCAGCAAAGAAATATCTGCAGACTTGAATTTTTTGTCCATTTCTGATGATGGAGGCAGATTTTGGCCTCCAAAACGTAAAAGGTAAGTATTGTATTATTTCTTAGCAATTTTTTTGGTAGGAAAAATTATTGAATACGAAAAGGTACTGATGAATGAAACTTTTTTTTTGTGAAAAATAATTTGATTTTTACTCAGTAATTAGTCTTACCTTAAATTATGATGTAAAATTCTTAAGTGTTCTTGATTTTTAGAAATCTTCATACATTTTTTATTTTACCTTTAAAGTTCAATGTCTTAAACAAACTCTTTGTTATTTGATTGGGTTTTGCAAACGTAAAGTTAAACTAGGAGACTTTACGATATATTCCTTGAATGAAAAACAAAAAAATTAGAAAGAGTACAAAATTACCTTGAAATTAGTGTCAGCCCCAATTATGATGTGAAATTCTGAAGTGTTTTTCACTTTTTGAAATTCTCAGACATTTTTCAATTTACCTTTGAAGCTTAGTGTCTTCAACGAACTTTTTATTATGTGATTGGGTTCTGAAAACGTAAAGTTAAACTAAGACAATCTACGATACATTCATTGAGTGAAAAATAACCAATTCAGGAGAGGGTACAGAATTAACCTTAAATTAGTCTTAGCTCAAATTATGATGTAACATTCTGAAGTGTTCTTGACTTTTCCAAATTTCCAGACATTTTTCATTTTGCTTTTGAAGCTTAGTGTTTTCAAAAAAACTCTTTATCATGTGATTAGGTTTTGAAAACGTAAAGTTAAACTAGGAGAATCTACGATACCAATATTCCTTGAATGAAAAACAAAAAAATTAGGGAAAAGTACAAAATTACCCTAAAATTAGTATCAGCTCCAATTATGATGTGAAATTCTGAAGTGTTTTTTACTTTTTGAAATTTTCAGACACTTTTCATTTTACCTTTAAAGCTTAGTGTCTCAACAAACTTTTTAATATGTGATTGGGTTCTGAAAACGTGAAGTTAAACTAAGACAATCTACGATATATTCCTTGAATGAAAAACAACCAAATCAGGAAAGGGTGCAAAATTTACCTTGAGTCAGTCTTAGTTCAAATTATGATATAAAATTCTGAAGTGTTCTTGATTTTTTGAAATTTTCAGAAATTTTTCATTTCACCTTTGAAGCTTAGCGTCTTCAAAAAACTTTTTATGATGAGATTGGGTTCTGCAAACGTAAAATTATACTAGGACAACCTATGATATATCCCTTGAATGAAAAACAAAAAAAAAATTGAATAAGTACAAAATTAACCTTCAATTATCAACCTCATTGTACCTTTAAAGCTAAGTGTCCAACTGAAAATAAATTACCTACTTACGAAATCACACACCTCACCGAATATAATTTGGTAGAATCAAATTCAAAGAATTGGCATCATGGTGGGCTTGACTAGTGGAGAGGAATGTTTTTATTTCCACCACCTGATGCTTTATCGAAAAGAAATTGAAATTACGTCGGATTTTCTACGAAATCCCACTTTCAATTCGACTCGGTCCGTGTGTTTTTTTGTCGGTGGGCGCTATTTCACCGATTCGTTTTACTTACAAAGATACGGAACAAAAATCGAAGGATTCGATTCGGTTATTTCAAAACCGAATTGAATTCAACCACAGCTTCGGTGAATTTGGTCATTAGTGTCGAGCAATTATGAAAGGGAAAATTATGTTCTAAAAATGATTATTCTAAAATTGTTCGTTCCGTTAACCAGCTGACGAACGTCAACCCTTAGAAGTCGAAACTTGTGCGAGCAATGGATTAACGAGGCGTTACATTTTAACGTGCGATTACCCAGCACGGGTAATTACCTGTAGAGGTAGCCTCAATTGTATATACCTGGGAGATATGAATATTAGGTTAAGAAATAACTTGTAGTATAGAATTCACTTTTGAAAAAGCTACTGTGATAGCGAAACATGTTGTGATTTATTGTTTAAATAAAGTGTGTGGAGATCAAATCGTGAGGTGTAGTTTATGGAATTATTAGGGATCTTCATCAAGTAACGGCCGAATCAATCAGAAAAACAATAATGAAGTGGTGGAAAGTGATTAAGGAACTTCTGCGATAAGTGCAAGCACTTGTTTCGCGGAAAAGAATATGAGAAAAATTAACTATAAAATATAAAATGTTAGATGTGAAATGTAAGAATTTGATTAGGTCCATATAAATATGTAAGATTTAGAATATATAATGTAAAAATGTACCATGTAAGAGTATAAACTATAAATAATATAGATAATAATAATAAAAATATATGAACGATGAACAATACCATAATGCAATACAATGAACATCATACGATATGATACAGTGTGTATGAAAATATAAATGAAAGAAGATATAAATTATGAAATAATAATAACAACACAAGTATGTCTAATATATATACTATTATATAGCTACGCGATTTTGAAAAATACTCAATTGAAACAATATATTTCTAGCTAGACTTTGAATTTAAGAATTTCGAATTCATTTTTATCACTTACTCGAATATTCGTAGCAGCTCATTTCTCTGAGTTTGTAGGATCAGGCCCGCCGCAAGCGGGCGTGCACTGCACGCGGGCGGCACGTCCAAGGGGGCGGCAAATTGAGCGATTTATCTCGTAATATTCAAAGTCATTGCCCTCTTAAATAGCCACCCCACCTACAGCTTAAGAAACGACATCGCATACAAAGAAATTTACGACCGGCACTTAGCGCAATCTTAGATTTAACAGCCACCAATTGGCATCTGTTAAGACTAAGATGCAATACGAAACGTCGTTTGTCTATTTTCTAGCCAAAATCTGTTCCACCATCACTTTAGATGAGTAACCATTCCGTTGCATTCCCAAAAGCACTACTCACTAGAGTCTTGATGATTCCTCTTTTGGTAGATTGATGGTGGTTGGATTCGTGATGTCTCATGTGAATGAGTTTTCGGTATACAGATGTTTCCCACTTAGTGTCGGTCTTCTTCAGTCTAAGAATGGCAATTCGTTGTGGACTTCCTTCTCCATTGTAAAGGTGATGGAAAATCTTACGCTGTTGATGTGCTTCAGAAAGGTGTCTAGTTCTGTATTCCCATGGTTTTATACTATGTAGGTGTCGTCAACGTATCTCTACCAAACTCGGGAGTTCTTGTGGGCTATAACTGGTGAAAGTGTCGATCTCATTGGCAATCCATAATCTTGCGTAAATAATTCGTCCTTCAGTTGGAAATAGCAGTTTCGTACAGAGCATGCTAGTAAGTCCATGATTACTTCTATAGACAAGTTAATTCTATCTTCCAGGTCATCCGTCTTCGGATAGCTTCCTCTGTATATCTGAAGTGCTCCTTCGACTAGATCGTAACATCGAAACTAATCCATCTTACTCCGTGACTTCGATTGCCTCTAGTTATTCGACAAAATACCTTGAATTCTCACAAAAGATGAAGTTTTTCCTTGTAGTAGTTGTATAATTGGAAATAAAAATCTGGAAAAGTTTTGAGTAGCTGAATCTTTGTAACTAATCATCGGTCTGATCGGAATACCCTTCTTGTGATGTTGGGTAGTCCATATATGTGAGGGGGCGTGAAAACACGCCAGAAGAAGCCATTGTATAGCGAAACACGTGTTGTGTTTTTGTAAAACTGTTTAGTGAAAATCTCACAATAAAGTGTTTTTTGAATACGTATAAAAATGTTCTTCGAATTGTGAAAATTTTATGTTGTGGATACCTCAACATACTTCTTAGACAGCCATAAGTGCTATTAATTTTTGAAAAAAATATTCCTTTCAATTTATTATTTATTGAACAAGAACTTCACTTTGTAGCAAAACGTAGTGTAGCGTTGTGCTTTAAACACTTATTTTTGGGAACATCTCTTGTGAATTCGTGTTAAACGAAAGTTCAATCATAAAAAATAACGGGTTTCATCGAATCAATTTCTGCATTTTATATTTAACATTACAGGCGAAACAGCATTGCTAGAATGCGCAGCGGTAGGCAGCCCCGTCCCCAAAGTGGTATGGTTCAAGAAAAACGGCCAACTACCTAAGAACCGCATCGAAATGCTGAGCGGCGGTCTCAGAATAAAGGACATCACTGCCTCCGACGCCGGCGAATACGTCTGCAACTACACCAACCCGTACGGCACCGCCTCCCATCATATAACCCTCGTGTACCACGAAGAACCGACCATCGACTGTCTCACCAACGTGACGGACCCGAAGCAAGGCGATTTCCTGGACCTGCACTGCGTGGTCAAGGGCGTGCCCGAACCGCGCTTTTCATGGTTTCTCAACGGCTTCTCTGTCGCCAATGACAGCCTGGTGGAGACAGTAGAGAGCAGAATAAACTTCAGCAGGATAGAGAAGCGCCACGCAGGAAACTTGCAGCTTTTCGCCAGGAATTCTGTTAAGACGGTGTACAGCAGTATATATTTGAGGGTCATACCTTTGGTGTCAACTGACAGTGAGAATATGTCCGTTCGTCCTCATCACAGACACAGGGGTAAAGGTAACTCTCATCGGAAGCCTTTGAAGCACATCAAGCCTCTGCAGATGATACCGCCCAGCAAGCCCGTTGTCTCTAGGCTAAGAGATGATTCGGTCAATGTGCGATGGAGCGTTCCTTCAGATACAGGTAAGTTTCAAGTCTATTCAACTTGCAATTCTTGTAGGTATGTTAGTTCAGGTCAAATCTGGTAACTAAATATCGAAACACTTAACCTCAACCGACTGAGCTGAAATTTTCCATGCATTATTAGTTTGGATGGTTAGCTACAACATGGCAAACCTCCCAAAATGGTGGGCTAGTTTTTTATGCACCACCATTAATATGGTTATCAAATTACATGATTTGTTGAAAAAAAAACGTAAAAACAACATGACGTTACTCCCATATAACGCATCGCCATAATATTTTATGCAGTCCCATGATATTGTTTTTCCCCGTGAGTTCACCAATAATTGACTACACTGAATAATAATCAAACTCAACTTTATTTCACTATTAATCTAACAAAGCACTTCAACTAAAACTTCAACTATTGTTCGAATGTCTATCGCCTTATTAGATCGCTCCGCGTACCGCACTGTCACTTTTACTGACTGTACTGATAGGCGGTTGGATAGCGGTTACATTTGGCAATTGAAGCTGGTAGAATGTTCCTTGGAATTCCATCGAAGTGACGATAGCAGTATTTTCGTCACATCTAGAATGCCGACGAACATTGAAGATTCGCGAAACTTCACTCGGACTGAGCGCGCTCTTAGTCACGTCACAGATGTT
Organism: Leptinotarsa lineolata; assembly: GCA_015342045.1. NCBI lineage: Eukaryota > Metazoa > Arthropoda > Insecta > Coleoptera > Chrysomelidae > Leptinotarsa > Leptinotarsa lineolata. Next base: position 7,688 of record WOGR01004894.1, on the reverse strand, counting down.
TTATGGCTACCAGTGGCGGCCGGATTACTTTCTTCGAGGCATGATTTATAACAATATTGTTCTGTCTTCAATTTGTATTTTTATATGTGTTATGTATGCATGTCTTTTCTTTTCGGTTAACACTGCTGAGTCATTTTATTTTAATGTGTTCCACTACACTTCTCTACGAGGACTCATTAATTATATGCCAAAGTAATTTATTGAATAGAAGGGTTCACCAAAAAGAATACGAAAAATAACATGACTCCCTCTAAATCCAATATGGCTGACTCTCAAAGATGATGGACTATACAGATGCACTTCCATGATATGGATATTAAATGAAAGGGCTCAAGGGGAAAGACATCAAAATGGCGGAATACAAGGTGGCCACCATACGAAATATTTTCAAGTGCAAATTTTCATTTACCAGCTCTAAAGAGAAGAAAATAAACTTTAAATTTAATGACAACCGTTAGTTCATCATATTAAACAATTGATCAAAAGCTTATTAAGATATTTAGCTGTGTAGAAACAAGATATTGACATGAGGAAGTAATTTTTAGGAAAAAATATGTTTTTTATAACACATGTAAAGCTCACGACAAACTTTTAATAAATTGATGTGTGATAAATGGATGGATTTTATTCAATTTAGAGATTATTTCCTTCTTTTTAGAACTGGTGAATAATTGTTTGTACATAATAATGCTTTTGACCATTGATTTATTTCTCTGAAATATTTTTCAGGCAGCTTTGTTTCAATTATTAGCATACAATGGTTTCTATTTATATTTCAAAGAGAAAATTATCACTGAAAATGGTTTTACCAAGATAGTATAATATTGATATATAGTGTACGCTGTCTCTTCAAAAAATAAGGTGATTTTTATTTTTCTCAAAAAATATTTATTCATTCATCAATTTCTTTTTTGTCCCCTTCAAAGCATTCCCCCTTAGATATAATACACTTGTGCCAGCGTATTTTCCAATCCTCGAAGCTCTTTTGACATGCATTTTTGGTACGACCTTGATCTCTTAGCGATTCGATTTGAATCTCCTTGATCGTCGCAAAACGCCGTCCTTTGATAGATATTTTCAATCTTGGAAACAGGAAAAAGTCGCTGGGGACCAAATCTGGTGAATATGGTGGCTGATGCATGATTACGGTGTTGTTTTTGGCCAATACTCCTTATCAACCGTACGACCATGTGGCAAGAACTGCTGATGCACTATGCCACGGTAATCGAAGAAAATAGTGAGCAAAACCGACATTTGATCGAACTTAGCGTGCCTTTTTTATATCATAGGCATGTGTTATATGCCTATGATAATTTTATTGACTAATGAATTTTATTCAATTCAGATCAGATCCTGTAATGTTAATTTGGTTTCTTGGGAATTAGTTATCAAATAATTATCTGACCAAATGAAAAATCAGATTCACTTATACCACATCTTGTTCATTTTTAGGCTTGCCAATATCGTTTTTCAAAGTGCAGTACAAGGAACTGGGACCCGCAAACTCTGACAATTCGAACAAAAGGGTAAGATCCAGCTGGAAGACTACCAATGCAGACATTCCCCCGAATTTGACATCTTTCGATGTGGAAAATCTCAAGCCGGATCATATCTATAGGTTCAGAATAGCGGCGGCATACAGTAATAATGATAATAAGCTCAGCGCCAACTCAGACAGATTTCATCTGAAACGCTTGGATTTTGACATGAAGAACCCTCTGCCGATTCCTTTGATAACGCATACAGAAACGGTGAATACGACGAGTGTGAAAATACATTGGAAGGTGGGTGACATATTTTTTATATATTTTCTCCAATCGAAGTTGAAAAAGAATTTCTCTTCTGAGTCTCTTAAACTAGACATCATTTTACCATGACTTGTTAACAAAATAATATTAAATTATCTGCACACAACGATGGTAAATCATTAAAATATAAGACGAATAGTATCGGCCCCAAAATGGAACTCTGGGGTACCTTAATTTCTTTCCTAAATTGAAAGTGAAAAAAGTATCGAGTATACTAAAGAATATATCATTATCAGCTACAGAGTGCATTAAAGAATTATCATTTCTTGTGGTTCATGTTCATTCTTATTTTTATAATTCTTCATTTCATTTCATATCTTGTTTCCTGATTCTTACTTTCATTTCTCTGGTCTCCCAACTCCCATTTAGTCTTTCAATTTCTTTGTTTTCTTCTATTCCATTTCGAAAACTCCTTGATTGTTCTAAAATTGTTCGTTCCGTTAACCAGCTGACTAACATCAACCCTCAGAAGTCGAAACTTGTTCGAGCAATGGATTAACGAGGCCTTACCTTTTAACGTGCGATTACCCAGCACGGTCGCCCGGCGGGGAATCGAACCCCAGTCTTCCGCTTGAAAGGCGGATGTGCTAACACTACCGAGACCTGATAATAAAACCATCTTGTTGGAGTATTCATCATACTCCAATAAATCCATTGCTTTATCATACAACTTAGCTCTGCCACCAGTGCACTCCTAGGGGTTCTTTTTTTAAATAGTTTTTTGTTTTTTTTACAGTATGAAAAATCTGAGAATGTAAGTGTGGAAGGATTTTATATAAGCTTCCAGTCCGCATCTACTGCTGGTGACTACATGAAAGCTACCGTGGATGGAGAAAACACCACAGAACATATTTTAAGCCATCTTCAACCGGGAACAATATATGATATTAAACTGCAGAGTTTCAACTCGAAATTTGCTGGCGAATTTAGTCCCATCATGAAAGCTAGGACTGAAGGTGACGAAAAATAGCATTTGCATTTTTTGAGAGGTTAACATTTATTTGTATTTCACAGCCAATCAATCGCAGTTTACAACAACTCTACTACCTATAGTATCAACTCCTGGCGGTGACAAACAGGACTTCAATGTGTACGTTATCGTTGCTGTAGCAGTAATAGGCTGCGCCCTTCTAATTTGTGGTATAACACTGGTTGTTGTTTGCCGGAAGTGGCAACAGAGAAAATCGGGTAAGAACAGTTATCATTAACAAAATTTAACTAACTGGAATAAAAGGAAATACATTTTTTCATCAGAAGAATTTTAAGGTAAATACTTACTTACGGAAGGTGCCTAGAAAAACGGGACTGGTTTTCTGTGAGACAAACAGCGTAAGCCTTAAGGTTAAACGCCGTACTGCCGAGTCGCCTGATATCTCTAATACAAACTCCAGCCAGTTGTACGAGTTGTACGGCAGTAGCTGGCTAAGTTGTGCCAAAGTCTTTGTTCGTGTCAGACCGTGTATCTACCTGTTGTGGGCAGAATAGTAGGCGTTCCATTTGAGCAACGTATCAACATGAAATTTTAAGTGAAACTCGGTAAATCAGCATCAGTTACCTATTATCTCTAATATGTATGTCATGTATACGGGTTTTTGAGTGGTATAATACGATTCAAAAAAGGACGAAAGGACATCCTAGTTCGACAAATCAAGATTAATCTTATTGAAGTTCCTAAATGATCTCGTGGGGTACAATCAATAGATATTTCTTATTTCCATGATGCCACTTTTGTTTCAGTTGATAACCAGGATAAGCCCGGAACAGATGACCACCATATTCAAGTTGATGGAAACGAGTATATCGTAAGTCCGAAGTCCATGCCGAAATCTAACGGTCTTCCCCCCAATAGAATTACTATTACGGCGAATCCGCTTGCTGATGCGGACAACAAGGTGAGGTACATATTCTTTTATTATATCTACCTACTTGATTGTGTTTTTGAAGAGGATTGTTCTCAGTGTTATCTATTTCCACTGTAAGTGTATGTTTGGATTTGTGTACTGTGGAAAATATGGCCAATATGCTTGAAACATTTACTCATGTTTTCAACCTGGGCTTTAGATATACAGTGTGGAACAGCCAAATGAAATTATTTCAGAATACCAAACTAACCTGAAACCTCTACATTCACCCCCTTTCGAGTGACAGCTACAACTCACAAATTGTAAAATAGGGGTAGGGACTTCAGTTAACTTATTCAAAGGTCTTATCATGATGTATGAAAAAATACTATTATTCAATCTGCAAAAGTTGCTACATTACACTAATAATAAATTCATTCACCAAACAAAGGTATGAATGGATATATAATAAATTATAAGTATGACACAGATATAAACATGAATAGAGATATGAATATAAATGAAAATGAGACTTGGGCATGGCAGAATTTTTAGTAAGGAAAATTTCAGTAATTCAGAGAACTTGCCTCAACTGCAAAGTGGAGAGAATGTCCTCTCCTATCCTGTTTCCAAAATAGATTTCCCCTCGTGAAATAAGAGGAAGAGCTACAAAAGAGATGGTGGTGGTGTATCATAACATAATGATAGATAATGCAAAAAATAAAATGAATGGAAATTGGTCCATAATAAAGGGAAATAATAGAAGAATTTACCTTTATCTTCATGGGCGAAAAAAAAAATGTATGGATGAAATATATGCTGAAACACTGCAAAATTTACCAGTCTAAGCTATACAGGTGTCGGTAAATCCATTAAATTCAAAATAATCCCGGTGATTTGGGGTTAGATCAAGCGAGTTACCAAAACTCGTTTCAAACAACATGCAGCACATAATCGGTCCCGGAGACCAGAAAAGTCTAGTGTTGCTAATAAGAGGAGGATAATTCTCTGCTCATACGAATATGAATCCCAACATGCTAAATAAATTATATGAGCATTGAAGAACTCAATCCTACAGGTTGAATAGATGCAATCAATATATCTTTCATGACGGGTGTGTTTTTTTCTAGACTGCAATTATCATCTTAAGGCATGAAGGTAGACAACTGAACAAACCTGCTAATTTTAGACCTATCTCTGAAATTGGAGGAGATAATAATTTTTTTAAATCAACATAACATATTGTCGAATTATCAGTTTGGCTTCCAATACAAGAAGATCACCAATGACTCTGTTTTTGGGAGTTTATATAAGACTGAACGATGCTCAGGGCGAAGTTCTGCGATTTCTCCAAAGCTTTTGATTTTGTAAAACACGGAATACTACGTTAAATGTCAATATTGAACAACTGAAAGAAAACATCTACAAGAACTTCTGGCCTCAGACTGTTAAGCAGTTAGAATGATTACTAGAAATCTGGGATTTAATTCAGGTAGAATGGCCTACTTCTCACTTTTTAAGCGTTCTACATAACCACTTACCTATTCTCTTCACGAGTACCCTTTATTCAGAAAGACTGAGAGGAATGCACTTGAAAAAAAGATATACTACATTCTTCAGAAGTATTAAATAAACAATCTGTACTCCCAGACAACAAATGGACATCCGATGTCCAAAGGTTATGTCATGGACGTTCATAAGATTTCCGAAGATCCAAAAAATATTTTATGTGCGTCCAAAAGATATCGTAAATTTTTTGAATATCTCATGGATGTCTATAGAACATCCACCAAAGGATATCCATTTGAAGTCCACTAAGGGATATCTTATGGACATCCATTTCGTGTCCAAAGATATTCCCACCTGAATTGGATATCCGGTGTTATTTGGGTTGACTTTCATTGTCTAATTTTTTGTCCAAAATTTTTTACTGTGTTTACTGTCACCATTTGACAGACATAGCAATTCACCAATCAATTGGTGATTCTTTTTGGTTTTAGTTACTAAAGCTTTGTCAGTATTGAGATTTTATTTAAGACAATAAAGTATATTTTGATATTGTTAAATTTTCATGTTGTGTCATCTTATAGTTCTGGACAGACACAAAATATTTGGTTATTCCACACTGTATGTGCACTTTGTGATTAATATTAAATTCACTGAATATGCATTTACAGGTTTGTTGGTACATCGGTAAAATGTACCAAATTTTACCCGAATTGTTTTATTTTCATTCAATGTTTACAAAAAGTGCAATGTCTTGTCTATTAATCACCTTATATATTTTATTCCTTATTTTTTGTTGATTAGTCTTGGGCTAAATAAATGATTAGTATTATAACTATCAGAGTGCCAGCCTGTGTCATTATATAGTATATATAACTTTGTAAATCTTTCATTATCTTTATCATTAGCCATATCAATTCTATAAAAAAAACAAGTAGTGGCACCAAATTGATTCTTTCTGCTTTGCGAAATTCGAACTGCTGTTGAATGCATGTTTTTGTTTTTCTACTATCATGGTATCCTTATGGCATAGCAAGTGCTCATTTTCTTGTCAAGTCTGCAATTGGCCGTTCTAAAATGTAGGCACATTTTTTCTCTCTGTATTGTTGGAGAGGTTATAAAAGTGTTAGTTGCGAATTTTTGATCATGTACTCATCTCTCAATTCGATGAAGATACGGAAAACAGTCTTACGCACTGGTTGATGAAGTTTAACGAAAAGTTTTTGTTCCGTTAACAATCTGATCTAAAACTGGTTAGAGGAAAAAACGTGAGAGAATATACAGCATATCTCAAAAGTTACGCAAAATAAACATTTTTCCAAAACAAAATGTTCATTTACTATCTGCTTTGACTAGCTCAATGAGTTTTTTTATTTACAAAGTGAATATGATATTTATCCAAATGGAAATCCCAGTTTTTTGAGGCTCAGTAAAAGCTTTCAGACTTTGCTTGTAATCTAGACATTTCTTATGCTCGAGTCTGCTTATAGTGTGGGAATAAACTTGAATCAAACGATTTATTAGATATTTGTTATTTAAAAGACCTGACATTTTGTGAATATTGTGCAGCAGATAGTTTTCATTTTTGTTTACGATAAAATGTTCAGGTATTTTCATTGATATAGTACGTGGGCATACTTGAAGACTGGCTTTAAATCAAATTATCTAAATGAACAATTCATTCAGGCCAGTCTCAACTCACCTCACTACTCCCCTGGCTAATAATAATAATAATAATAATAATCGATTTTATTGCTGCACACAAATACCTGTATAACAGAATTACAGAGCCAATAGTGAAGTATATAAGTAGCAAATGGCATCGTTCGCTTTTCCTCATTGTGTCAATGATAAAATATAGCGCTCTTCCACGCAACCACGTACCGGGGCCAGTTAGTGTACTAACATGACTCCAAACGAGATAGACAAAAGTATGGACATAAGCATATGTGAATTGAACATATCATAACGCATTATATCAAGTACATACGGAAACAATAAGTAAAAAGAAAGTAAAGAACAATCATACAGTCATGCATGTTATATATCTAAGGTTAAAAATCCATCCAACAACGTGCTTTCAAGTTTTTTTTTCTGAAGGGCAACAGCGGCAAGTGCTTGAGTTCATCAGGTATAGAGTTGTAAACTTTGGCGATATTAAAGGTGAAGCTGGATCGATAGAAGGAGGTACCGTGGATGGGTTTAGATAGGTTTTGTCTAATCCGAACATTCACATTATGCGCTTCAGAACGTCTATGGATTTTTTCATAGAGATAAGAGGGTTTTTTAGTAAGTAAAATTTTGTGATAAAGCACGGAACGATGTAACATTCAACGTTTGGTCATCGACAGCCAGCCTAGACGGGTAATATGTTTCGATGTAGGGTTGTGTCTGCTAATGCCGCAGATGAGACGTGTACAGGAATTCTGGAGTCTTGGGAGACGATTTCTGTCAAAAAATTTCATGGCAGGACCGTACAGAACATCACAGTAGTTTAACTGGGAAAGTACCAGAGACTCGCAGAGTGTAATTC
>WOGR01004893.1:0-14304 GCA_015342045.1 Leptinotarsa lineolata | reverse complement strand
TCAAGAAGCTGGGTTTATTTGGTCGAGTTTGAATAGGTGTGAGCCACAATAAACCCTTGTGGGTTGCGGTGGAGGGTCGAATAGACCCACTCACTTCGGACCTAACCTAACCTAGTTGATAAATCAATTCGTGTGAAATAATCTAAAAATAAGAGACAGTTTTATTAGAAAATCAACGGGAACCTCTTCTAACTCATGACAGAATACCCTAAATGCAGTAAATCCATATTATTACATTGAACACATTTTCAAATTCAAATCATCCGAATATTCAAAATATGTAACCTTCGCTGATGAGGAATGTTATCGGAACAACTGAAAACTATTAAGTGACGTCAATATTGAATGTGATCCAGATTTGTTAACAAAATAATTAGCTCCACAATTCGCAATTTTTCCCCATATCAACTCTTACTGTTTTCAATAACCACATGCATCAATTTGCTTTTCTCACACTTACTATAGGAAAATATATCTAAGCATAATAAAATTATTAAAATTGTCGGAAATACTCACCGAGAAACTCGATACTTTATAAAAAACCATGCTTGCCAAATCTGCAATAAATGTATTGAAGGCCTATTTTATTTTATGCGACAACGACTGTCCTTATTGTCTATTGTTCTCTGCAATTCGGAACCGGATATTGAAGTTCATTGATAGTTAAACACAGCATACTTTTTAGTAAATAACCTATTCATGAACTGAAACTATTTACAGTGATTCATCAGTTACCTTCTTATCTGTGCTACCGCAACCGTTTTGTTAAATCGGAACTTGGGTTACTTGGATGAAATAATGTATACTTTTTCATAATGGACAATCCACCTAAACTCTGATTTTTTGGAAGCGTAGATACCTACTAGATCACTGCAGAAGGTATAGTCTAGTTTAAGAGCGCCTTTTGTGAAATTTGAGATCGCCCTTTCAGAAAATCATGATACTGTCAATCGATTCGTCATTCTACCCAGACTAATTTACGAATTGAGAAAAGTTGCGTAAACAAATAGTTCAAACGTTATAAAAAAGTTGAGCTAATGAAAAAAAGAGTTCTTTCTTGCGGATATCTTAAAGTCTCTTGCCCTTTTTCAAAATTTGAAAAAAGACTTCTGAAGAGCAGAAAATTTCATGGAAAAAGCCTTACCTCAAGAAAGTGTAGCAACAATAAATATTTATAGTTTCAATTGAGTGGTGATAATACGAGTAGAAACGAGGTCTCCTACAAAAACTATTTTCCCTTCAGCTATGTTTTTGTGAATTATTTAGTTGAAAGTTGATATTGAAGCCTTGATAATTTTCAAAATATAAGCAAGATTTGGAAAAGATCTTCGCTGGAAAAATAAAAAAAATATATTTTCAATTTTTATGAACGATCACAGATGTTCATAAATGAGTTTATGTTTTCTTATTGGTAAAAGCTACATGGACATTTTTACGTTATTTTCATTCTTATTCTTCCAAAAATTGTTACAAACAAATGGATCGTTGATAACACTATTGAAACCTTATATCTGAAACTCTTATTATTAATGTCATTAATGATTTTTGGAAAAAAACGTTGATGTTTTTCATTTTCTCCAGAAAATTTCTGGAATTAAGAACAAACCGATTTGAAAAAAAATCGTATTCTGAAAAATTATTTTCAATTTAATAAACAATTGAATACATTTTCACACCTCATTTTCTCAAATATTAAAACATTAATATAAATAACCATGTATCGATTCATTTAAAAATTTTTCTCTTCTATTTATATTTCATTTCTTCTCTCACACTATTGAAATAATGAAACGTTAAAGTGTATTTGTATGTAAAAAATTGTTCATTGAATAACCAAACCAAAATGTACAAAAATATTTTTTTCCAGAACACAGTTATGGCAGTTCAGAAGAAACAGTGACATTTTGGAAAAAATAATTCCTTGAAATCATTATTTTCTGACTAAAATAAATAGCTTATCATGCGAATGCCTTCATATGCAATAAAAATATTGGGAAATTGTTTTCTTTTTAAAAAAATTATTATCAGACGCCTTTTCATTACAAATGATCTAATGCCAATTAAAAAATTTTTCGGATAACTGAAAAAATTGTTTTCTCCTTGTTTTGTTGTGTAATAAGTAGATGTAAGTACATAATCGTAGTAATTCTTTGTATGATATACCTTCATAAAGCTTATAAAAGTAAGTCTTTCAGAAAATAATTATAGGTACTGTCAGTTAGAATGAAGGTTTAATGTTACATACTATATGTTACAGAAACATAGGAATATTGTATTACTGAATGGAAGCCTAAGTTTTTTCAGTAGGTGTAAACTCTAAAGGCTGATTTAACCTTTGTCACATTTCAGTACCAGGTAAATTACTATCAGGTCAACAAATTATTCATGTATAGGCATTATGGAGTGCTTTTCTTTATCCCCTTCCTTTTATTTTTTGAAGGGGTCAACTCAAAAAATTTAAATTTGGGATAATGAAATTAATGCATGAATAATTTATTTTGAAGTGAAATTGACATAATAAACTTTCAAGATTGCGACTGGGCGCCATCTAGGAAAAAAAATTAAATGGAAAGGGGGGTCTTTGACACATCATGTTGAAGCTCCTGATGAATACTTCACAACCCTAGAAATGAAGTCAATATCTTCACCTACTACAAAATGGCGGAACTTTTAATAATTGCCTGAATACATTTAACTACATAATATGAGGTAATAAGTTTGAGGTCAGTTCAGAAGATGCTCGAAATTGTTGCCTTGAACTTCTTGACATATGAACAGCCTATCCGATATTTCATGCCGAACATTTTCGAACACGTAATGTCAATATCTCTACAAATATTAATTATTTTCTGCCGTATATCCAAAATTGAAGCAGGTTTAGTTCCGTACACGTTTTGCTTCAAATAGCCCCATAAAAAATAGCCCAAAGGTGCCAAATCTGACAAGCGGACTGGCAATTCTGTAGGACCTCGACGGGCAATCCAAAGACCGGGAAAAGTAGTATCCAAATAGTTTCTTACTTGTCTGAAGTAATGTGGTGGTACTCTATCTTGTTGGGATACAATATCCATATCGAATTCATTAGGATTCGCTTCGACGATTTCAGTGATGAGAGGGTCAACAGTAGTTTCCAGCATATTCATATACAGTTCCCCTGTTGAATTTTTATCAATAAATAGAGGTTCTACAATATGGTTTCCCAATATTCCTGCCCAAACGTTAATTTTTTTCTGGATATTGGGTATGTGTTTCTCGGAAAATGTGAGGGTTGGTGTCTAATAACGGCAATTTTGTCTGTGAACATTGCCGTTTGAAAAAATGTACATTCGTCACTGAAACAAATATTGCGGAGATAGGTAGAATGCCTTGCAATGGTTTCCGTCATGATTTCGCAGAATTCTGTTCTTCTATCAGGGTAATCTTCAGTTAATAATGAACAAAAAATAACTTAACAAATCTTATCGGGTTGTTGAAATTGCCATATGGCAGATAAATAGGAATATTTCTACAAATATCGATATTAATGTGTTTGTCTTCAGAAAATTATTAAATGTTCCGCCATTTTGTAGTAGGTGAGGATATTGACTTCATATTTTAGGATTGTGAAGTATTTTGTCAGGAGCTTTCAAGACCCCCTTTTCCATTAAATTTTTTCCCAGATGGCGCCCAGTTGCCATCTTGAAAGTTTCCTCTGTCATGTAATTTCACTCCAAAATAAAGTATTTATGCATTAATTTTATTATCCCTAATTTCAATTTTTTGAGTTGACTCGTTCAAAAAATAAAAAGGGGGAACATTAAAGAAATGCACTGTATATTGACATGTACTACTTTTAATAATAGTTATATTACTGGACATTTTAATAGAATCTGGTAGGTTGTTACAGGTTACAAATCCTGCATCGGAATTTTTTTTTCATGCACATCAGGATAGTTTGGCGAACGTTTATGTGGTTTATGTGTATTATATGAAAGTATTTCATTGCGGAACTGTAGGTTTGTAACAAATTTGGTAGCATATTTTTTATAAGTTTGTATATAAAAATCATTGTAAGAAACATAATTAAATTTTTAATTGACAGCCAATTCAACTTTATTTGCATTCCGTTTACATTTTTATATCTGTTGGCATTCAGTAAGAATCTCATCCATCTATTTTGTAGGATCTGTAGCTCATAAATATCTGATTTTCTGCACATAAAGAAACGAACAATATTCGAAATGAGGTTTTATTATACTATTATATTATTATATATTAATTGTTTAGCGTATTGATTTATTGTTTTGCTAATCCTATATGCGAAGCCAATTTTCTTAGATATTTCCTTTGAAATAGGTATAATCAATGTGCACACTAAAGGTAAGATTTTCATCAATAATCATACCTAAACATTTAATACACGTGCAATACACATTCTATATCTTTACCGTCAAATTGAATATTGGGATCAATTACTACTTGTATTTTCTATTTATTTTTTATTATGTATTTACATTTATTTATGTTGACAAAAATCTAATTATTATTAAACCAGTCACAAATTTATTTAAGGTGCTGGTTCAATTTTCCTATTGAGTTATTAATATTTTCCCCCATAATGTAGACAATAGTATCATCTGCGAATAGGAGTAATTTACAATCGCCCAAATATATGCCTCAAACCATCTATATGCGGACTCCGAAGTAAAATTTAAGTTTTTTCACTGGGAATTTACCTTCATCTATGGCGTATTAAAAGTCAATCACTACTTTTTGCAATACTGTTTCACACGAGAAACCGCTTCGAAAACCTGATTGGTTTTGGTTAATCAGATTTTTAGTATGAAGATATGTTCTGAATTGGTTTATAGGTTGACAGGTCATATATTTTTTCCAAACAAGGTAGAGTGTTACTTGGTCTATACTCCTTAATATTCTTTGTGCTTGTTACCTTTGGTACGGGAATTACAGTTGAGGTTTTTAGATTATCGGAAAATTCTCCGAGTTGAAAGGAGGTGTTAATACAGTGTAGGAGAGGATAACCAATGACATCAAAATTATTTTTTATCAATTTAAAATCTATTTCATCCCCGGAAAATTTATTCTGCTGATCAAAGATAATGTTTTTCGAATTGATCGACACTTATTTAGGTTTACCGCTCAATTTTCGAAATAGTAGGCCCCTCTTAAGATTAATACAATATTCGGTATGTTGCTGACAACTTGTTCAATACACAAGGTAAAATATTCATTGAATTCATTTTCTGTTTTCGTGTATCTCAACATTATTCTTGAAAATAGTTGTTATTTGTTTGGAAGCCTTTGTTCTTATTAAAAACTTTGTGTTCCATAGTAACCGTGGGTTACTTTTCACATTATCAATTTTATTTTCATAATATGTTTTTTGAGATTACGAATTACCATATCACTATTATTATTTCTTTTTTGGGTATATGACAACCAATCATCTTCAGACTTAGAGATTATGAATCTGTTATAAACACAGCTACGGTCGGATATAGCCATTTAAGCGATTCTGTTAAACCACTCTTTTTATGACTTTTTTGGTTTGCGGGGGGTATTTATTATGGAATGTGCGGTATAAAATATACTCTGTTTCCTAATTGTAAACAGTAATAGATGCTCATTATAACTGCAAAACGCTATCAGAGTGCTTGAATAAAATGTTGTGAATTCGGTATGATTTGTCACAGCTGTAATAGGCCCGTTTATACGTTACGAGGTCCACTCTATTTTTGCCTCCCAAGAGGGTCGTAAACAAAAGATTTCAATAGCTTTCGGGTCGATTCATTACTTGCAATGGAGTGCGTTTAGGTATTTGATGAAAGAAGCTTTAAAGCTAATAATTTTGTTTATTTATTCATATACCGTCAATATTGTTTATAACACTTCAATTTGAAATATTCACATAATAATAAATAGCTCATTCAAGATGATATTAGGTACAAGCAAAAACCGTGGTTTGTCATCATCAAATGAGACCGAATAATCTTCTTCCAATATTTTGAGGACAATGCAATATCCTCAACTAAATGGTCTACTCGTAATTTCCACATGCTGTCATCTTCTTTCATAATATGTTCAATACTTTTTCGCCATTTTTCAATATCGATATTTGAATTGAAATCTTTCAATTCAAATGTCGTGTTCATTTTTTTAACGAAACCATTTACTTGAGGCCAAACGAGTTCAATGAGATCAAGTTCGCATAAGGAGGCAGACGCAGACTAATAATATTTCGTTTCTGTGCCACCTTGTCGGATACATATTTCGTGAAACAAGCTTCATTTGAATGGACAGTAGTTTTTCAAGTAGACTTCCAGCAAATGGTGTGTTTTTCCATCGATCTCACTCAATGATATCCGCTATTCTCCATGCATTAGTTGGTAGTCTTTCAACTTTTCTGGGGTGATAACTCACATTTCCTATCACAATGACAGAGTTAGGTGAAATGAGTTCTAACATTTGCTCAATAAAATGCTCTGCCTCAAACATCAATAAATCGCCCTCATCAAAAAAATCAACACTCACAATATGGGTAATAATCAGTCACTCTTTTTCTAGTCGGCGATTTTAATCCGAAAGACCAGCCTTCTAAAAGTGCTTGACGTTAAATTGTGTTTTTGTCTTGTCGCATCTTGCCAGCGGTATATCCTTCGTCAAGCCAAGTTTCGTCCAGATAATAATCTTCCTATTCTCACGTAGAAACTCTCTTATCTTCAGGTAATGTCTCCTCCAGCAAATAATCCCATAACTTTCGATTAGGAGCAATTCAACTCCAAAGTTTTCTACAATTTCTTCAACCTATGGAACAGGTTCTTGAAAATGATTCATTACTCTACTGCTCAAAAAAATAAACTTTTTGTAGAACATCAATACATATATGAGTAATATTGATCCATTTTTGAATTTATCAGCTGCTACACTCCAAGAACATCCTTCTGTATCTGTACCTGTACCTGTACCTTTCTTATGAAGAATTATTAGAATCCACCCAGTCTTCCTGTATCAACTGATGTCAGTTCAGGCACCCCGTGCAATCCATCAATTATTGCATTATGGTACCTTTTCAGAACCATTGTCATCCCTGTGTTTGGCTAACCATGGGCGGTCCTTCCGAAAATTCACAAAATTATTCTGTGACTCTTTGTGGAGTACCGAAAGATTTATCTTGAAAGGGACAGGTGATGTTTAAAATTTTATGGAGTGCCCGATTAGGAATGAGTATGTATTCATCTTCTTTTTATGACTTTCCATGAGTACTACACGGTATTGCCTCCTACAAATTGAAATAAAAATTGTGTATTCTCCGTTCTGGTACTTGAAATATTAATTTAGTAGAAAGTGTAATTAAAATATTGATGTCACATAAAGTTGAACACTTTATTTATAAAAACTTGGTTGTTTCTGTAAAGAATTCTCAACTACGTAACGAGTATATAGAAACACAGTTATGAAATCAATTTGGACATCAGATATATAGGTATAAATTCGATCGAACTTTGATATGATTTATATTTCAGTAATGATGATAATAATGAATGAAAAGAGGGATCTCCGTCAGTTCTTGAGGGTGCTGTCAGTATGGAATTCGGGATAGACAAATATACAGTTGTCAATCTCACAAGAGAACGATGTGAGGGTTACGGATAGGATTTGCAGCTCATAGATGAAGGCATCCTGTACCATCTGGATGCAGGAGAGACGTACACTTATTTTAAAGTGGAACAACCAAATGGTTATGCCCATCGCGGCTAGTATCAGTACAAACTCCGACAGATTTGGTCATCGGAACTGTCTGGGAAGAACAAAGTTACTGCTCCAAATGTAGTCACAGTTTTGATTTTACACTACTCCTTTGAAGTAGTGAAGTAAACTCGGGAGAAGCTGTGTCATCAAACGTAAGAACCGACTTTCTCCAACAACTAGGTGTTCGTGGACTTTCGAGTTTGGAGTGTCTACATAACAGAATAATACTGGTACGATCTGCCAAACCTCTAAACAAGGACCGTGATTGTATTAGATACATATCTAAAATGTTTCAAACTTTAGATTTGATGAGACTCAAAGTAGGCATTTTGTATGGTCCTCAAAAAAGTTAATCAAGGATGAAAACTTCACCAGTAGGGAATTTGTTTAGGAAGTAAAAATTTTTTTCAGAAACAAGAATGATGAAAACTACTCAGACCACGTCAATTATATTTTGTCACAGTTGCAGCGGTTGCGATATGAGCATTACGGTACACTACCTCCACAGCTGTTTGGACAAGGCTAACGTTTATATAAAGGTATTTGTGAACAAAATGTATCGTTGCGAAGTAAAAGTTTTTTCAATATTTTTTGATTTGAAAATTGTGACATTTTCATAAAACTTGTTTTTTGTAGTTCGCAAATCAAAGCTGTTACAAAAAATATGACTGGATATCTAAAATCGGTATACTTAAGGCACTTATTCAAATGAGGTAATCAATTCAAGACATCACAAGCAATAAATGTGCTCTCACTTGACTTATTGACGTAATTCCATTCGCCATAATTCTGAAAATGGAATATTTGCCGATTATTACAGATATATCACGAATATACTAATGTTGATTCGAAACAAAGTTTTAAATAACTCTTGTGTAAGAATCGATTTGGATCGGTTACAACTTTCGTTGGAATTGTCTGGGTTAGGTACAATCATGACAACTTTTCTATGGAAATATACAAGCATTGGAAAATGGATAGCAATAGTTCATCAGCTACTTCTGACACACACTACTCTCGGCAGGATTCAAGCGAACTAATTCAGTCGAATATTCTATATGAGGGAGTCGTTATTTTGGACTATTGATGAAGTGGCTTATGTATTTATGGATAAAATCCTGCAATTATGAAGATTAGATTTCATTTTTTTGCTGTTTTTCAGTATTTCAACCTTTCGAAATTCCAAAAATGATCAGAGCTGAATCAATGGAGAATCTGCTGAACTGTAAAATATATGTCAAACTTAAAAGTTCATCCTTAAAAGTTATGCCTAATACACTCCGCTGAAGAGTCCAATTTTCTCATAGATACATAAATGATAGTCACAATTTATTACAAATATATGAATCAAAAAAGGGAGAATTCATGGGCACAACACTTCAAAAAAAGAGGAACAAACCTTGGATACGTGTTTCTAGCTATTGGCCCTATCAGCACGGTGAAACCAAGTGCAATGATGGGCAACACCTGGTTACCAAAAATTGAACACATCTCATAAGCATGGTGTCACCAATAGCAGCCAACTGCACATTTGTGGCTACAGTTAGAATACCTAGCATTCCTAGGTGACATCTGACCACGTAGGCAGCTACCTGCGGTTGTCTCCTGTTGATGATACCATGCATATGTGATGTTTTCCATTTTTGGTAACCACGTGTCTTGCCCATCTTTGCACTTAGCTGCACCGTGCTAATGAAGTCAATAGCCAGAAACATGGGTCCCCGGTTTGTTTTTTTTGTGTGAAATGGCCACGAATTTGTATCATACACAGTCGATAACATCTATAATATGTTTTGGGAAAAAAGTTTTTGGCTTTCTACTACACCATTTTGATACAAAAAAATGTGTGAATCTTCCAAAGAAACGAAGGAAGCAATCATTTTTAAATGAAGTAACTTTAAATATAGATGTGTACATCATTCAGACACAAAATGGAAGAAAAAGGACTTCTGAAAGAGCTACTTTCACATAAACATTGAATTACACGAAAGAAAAATTCTTTCGAAACAAATACTTTTATATGAACAGTGAATTATACAAAAACCACTTTTTTCTACTCAGTTTGTATTCCAAACATTCGTTTTAGATTTGAATCAGATATCATTCACAAGATTTCTACACGATATACTGAATGAAAGATGAAAAAAATTCACTTTTATGTAACTCAGCCATCCTCACTTTCCCAAAAAATTATTCGGTAATATAGTAATATAAGCCCTTCAAATTAAACTAGAATTTGTTTCGCAGATAATCAAAATCCCAGTAATGAAAAAGTAGGGCTCTAAAAGGAACGAGAGTAATCAAATCATACAATTCAACCAACTAGTAACATGAAATGAAATATTGAATCAATTTCGGAAAGTACAAAGATGAAACACGGACACCAGAAATTATATACAAGGTAATAAATTACACAAGTCTGCAAAAAAAACTTTAACAATTTGTTTTGATTTCGTTAAATGATCTTCAAGTAGTTTTTTGCGCTGATTTCAAATATATATATAATATTTGTTTTTATCTATCACGTAAGATTTGTCTACAAAATAAATTGAAAAAGTACAAAAAAAACGACGAACTGTGTATTAATTTTTATCATTTTAACATGAAGTAAAAGCAAAAAAACAATGCTACATAGCTAAACTGAGCATAATAGTGATACAAAGGTGTTTGCAAAGTGATTTAAAATCTTCGATAAAACGTTATCTTTTTCGTCAAAGTTTTCTTTGGTACTTTTTCGGCTGTGTTCTTGTGAATTTTCTCTATTTAACATCCCACAGTAGTCTGCCGTCATGTTAACATTCCACCGACCTTGGTATCTGCGTTTCATTTCTTTTATGTCTTGATGGAATCGTTCTCACATACAGCCCCTAGATTTTCAGGAAAGTAGTCCAGATGTGAGTGAAGGAAATGGACTTTGAAACTCATGTTGCAGTTTTTGTATCAATTCAGCAACCGAAGTTTTGTAGTTTGGGTCTTTTTTGTTTCCAAGAAAGCCTGTTATAACAAGTTTGAATGAATTCCAGGCATTCTTTTCTTTAATTTCCATTCTAGTGACAAAGCTTTCATCTTTTGAATTTTTTTTTTATGTCAGGCTCAACGAACAGTCCTTCTTTCAGTTCAGCATTGGCTAGACCAGGAATATTTTCAGAAAGATACTTGAAACAATCTCCTTTTTTGTCTAATGCTTTCACAAACTGTTTCATAAGCCCCAATTTGATATGGAATGGTGGAAGTGAGATTTCTTTAGGATCCACTAAACTTTGTTTTTCAACATTTTTAACCCCAGGAATAGGACCCTTTCTTATTGGCCACACCTGCTTGATATAGTGTTGTTTTCTGTCACGGCTATCCCATTCACAGTCTCCACAAATGGTTCACTTATGATCAGAGTAGCTGAGCTTATTAAGAACAAATTCAAGATTATCGTAGCATTCTTTCAAATGGACTGAGTGTCCAACAAGCACAAAAGCATATTGGTTTCCATTGTGGAGAAATACACCTTTCAAAATTCTTTTTGATGAATCGATGAAAGTCTCCATTTCTCTGGTTTATACGTTATGTTGAACATTTCCATGACGCCGGGTACATTGTTGCAGAAAACTAGATCACCCTCTTATGTGAAAAAAGGGACAAATTCCCTTTCTCTGAATCGGTACCATGAAAATGAAACACTGGAGGCTTACATATGTCTTTCTTTCTGGATTTTCCCAGTTTAGATTCGTTATGTTATTGAAATAAATAGAATAAAACCGTATTTTATCTTAGATATACACTCACATCGTGTAGTAACTTGTTCATCATAAAAGTTCCATAATTTAGACTCAATTTGCCGCTTATATAGGCAATATAATAAAAAACATTGAACCCATACCGAACCTAAAAACCCATTTAATAAGAAAATTTCAGATGAAATTTGTTATTTTCTATAGGCGATAGTATTTTTTTACTATTTTTTCTGTAATCTATACACAAAATACTGTTGAAATTACTAGTTAAATATTCTACATTTTTTTCATCGCAGACCTGTGTAATGTGTGTTCCATTTCATGTGTCCATACCTATGTATTCCACTTTTTTTGCAGATAATAGCAGAATACATAGTTTTTATCGTCCGCTCAGTAATTGCTAAGGTTAAATTGCTGTTTAGAATATTTTGATTAATGAAGTCGGGAAAAAAAGTTCTTTCGGTATTCAGAATGAATTTATTTGCTTTTTTTTTAATATGGAAGAACTGTTGATATTTTTTATTTCTCTTGGTAATATTTGGTATAAGCGTGGTCCGAGATATGTTGCGTGTCTTTATTCTATAGTTTTGTCACATCGTGGTGCATTTAAAGAGTTTCTAGTATTGTAGGAGTTGTCGAATATCACATACACTCGCTTCTGTAAATATGGCCTCAGTTGGATGAGTTTTTTTTCTATTGAATATAATCTTCAGGATCCATTTCTGTATGACATTTAGATGCCTAAGATAAAAATCTTTCAACCCTTCCCAACCTATTATACCAGAGGATAGTTGTGATTATACAAGTGCATATAGGTACATATGAAAAACAAGTCAAAAATGGAAATGAATAAACGAAAATATTAAAATTTTTTTTAAACGATCAACAAGAAGTTATTCATTGGCCATTATCGAATTTTTTTCCATAAAATGTCGATTATCAACAAGTTACCTGTTTTCTCAGTAGTGATGGTGTATTGTAATAAATTTTTCAAAATATACCTGTTTTGTCAGAATTATTAATTCTTATCCAAATTAATTTTGACATAAAATAAGTACTGATATTTCATCTGTTTTGCTGAAAGTACTTGTGATCATTTTTTCAAAAACTACCAGTTTTACGAGAATTTTTCATTAGTATGATGTAATTTTAGAATAGTTCAAGAATAGTGTGATGAAGCTATCGTGTAGCAAAACGCCTTCAATATAATTCATTCTGGAAATTCTATTATTATCATCATGGATAACTAATAATGATATATTTTTCAGATACCCGCTGTCAAAAATTCTGGTTAGTAGCGGTTAGGAAGTGGTTATTTTGTAAATATATCTTGAACCGAAAGGAGATAATTTGATTTATTTTTTGATAATTATGTCAGTTGATTGCTTTGAAAGAGAGGTCTCTTGACTTATACAGCAAATCACTTCCTAAGTGAAGAAATATCCAGTTCTATATTCAACAAGTGGATGATAAATTTCTTTCCTAATCCAGAGAACATAAACGGATACCAATTAATTCATTTCCTGAATGAAGATATGAAATAAATTCCAAACGGACAATCCCCGAATCCCCTTTTCCTTGTTTCATGAGTTTCTAACGACTAATAGTTGAATTGAACTGAATGAAAACGTCATTTTTTCTCTTAGAGATGAATGCCTGAATTATCGAAAATAGTTTGTGATCAAGTAACACTTTGGTGTGAGATTTTAAACTCAAGAGTTTACCACAATACGTGTTTCACTATGCAGGTGTGTTCATAATTAATAAATTTTACCTGATTAGTGATTTGTATAATATATGAATTTGAATTATATGACCTCGTATTCAACCAGTGACTCAAAATTTTACCTACTTGATTACTTATCAGTTCACCAGCGTTCAAGTACAAATTAATTATAAATTTAAGCATTATAAAATAATTTACCTACTTGATGACTAACAATCTCGAAAGAGTTTGGGTGTAAACTAATTGAAAATTCAACATATTAAAAGGAATTTCACGAATATTTTCCACATTAGAAAACAAATTCAACAAAGGAAAAGAATTCAATTCTATAAGGTCATGCAGAAAATTTTGCGAAATCTTGAATCTCTTAATTTCTATGCATTCAAAAAAAATTGTTTTAAACTTTTCACATGTAATTCATCAGCATTACACATACATACCAAGAGTAGATGAGTTGGTTAGCAAATGTAGAAAGTACTCCTAACCCCTTTTATCCCTTGGGAAAAATTGTCACCGTTTGGCTAATATAAAGCTTTGGGAAAAAACCATAAGTCAACTTATATACTCCTGACTTATCCGTCACTGTCTTTATTTTTGATGAATTTGATGTAGGTGAAGAGCAAAAAAATATTTTTTTCTGATCATTGAGGAAAAAACGCAAGCACTACAGAAAAATTTTTTAGGCGCTCTAATAACAGCGATGTCTGTGCGAAAATAGCTATTCACGTTGAATTTGAATCGCTGAAGGATAAATTCATTTGGAAAAACTTTCTCAAGAAGTTTATTCTACATAAAAGCAGTTCTCCAAATTAAAAAGTTCTTCAACAGTGAAGTCAAAAATGTATTGACTTGAACCTCAAAACGATAAGCAGCCACAGTCCGTAACGTATTTCTGATATGTTCCGCTCTTGGTGGAATCAACTGTGCCAAGTCACTTGAACACCTTCCGTGACAGTGTCTATAGAAGAGAGACAAATCTCCAACCTTTCTTCGATGTTCCAGACTATCAAGATAGCAAGTTATGTTTGCGTCTCCAATCAGGCGTATGGCTCTTTTATGGAGAACATGAGAACAATTCTCCAAAGAAGGTCTGATCTGATCTTT
>WOGR01004892.1:0-14305 GCA_015342045.1 Leptinotarsa lineolata | reverse complement strand
TATATATATGGTAAATTGAATAAATATTTTTTTAAGCTTTGTTGAATTATCTATCAAAATATTCCTTAGTGATTTCAAATCATTTTTGACAAAATCTGAATAAGATGATATCTCTCTCTCTCTCTCTCTGGGTTTTCTTGGCCTTTGCTTCCGTACGGCGCATTTAGCCACGGATGAGATAATCTTCTTACTCTTTCTTTGAGAGATAAAATTAAGTTAGTTTTCATTCTCAAAGGATGATGAGAAAAGTTACTGATGACTCTATCACTACATATAGATTATCTATACCACATGGTCTTGAGAACGTTACCTCCTAATCTGATAACTATCGTGTCAAGGAAGGGCAGATTCATCCACATCTCCCTCTCATGTGAATTGTAGGTAGGGATTGTAAAAGTTAAAAAAACTGAGAGTGTAATTAATTTGATTTTCAGGAAAATCTAAGGATATGTTATCAACATATCTTTTAATTAAGGGAATATAATATTCTAAATAATTAAAAATTTTAGTCAGTAAAGTCATTTAAAACAGAATTACATAAAATTGGAGATAAACTTGAACCCATGGAAGTTCCAAAAATCTGTTCATAATATTGATTGTTAAATTCAAAAATATTTGATTCAATAACAAATTCAAGCTAAATGAATTTTTTTTTGTAGTGAAATTACACCATATATAACTTTAGACAAAAAAGTGAAAGTGAAATTTCACAATATACTGAGTGCTATGGCGAGTGTTATGGCTTAGATCATGGCGAGACGGGCAGGGGCCTAGACTGCCCCGAGCAAGACTCGTAATGTGACAAACGCCGTGTGCCGTTCAGGCACCAATGCGGTTTGACCAAAGGCGTAACATTT
Organism: Leptinotarsa lineolata; assembly: GCA_015342045.1. Taxonomy (NCBI): domain Eukaryota; kingdom Metazoa; phylum Arthropoda; class Insecta; order Coleoptera; family Chrysomelidae; genus Leptinotarsa; species Leptinotarsa lineolata. Next base: position 13,448 of record WOGR01004892.1, on the reverse strand, counting down.
TGTTGGAAATAAGCAGCAAGAAACAATAAATGAAATCCATTAAATGTGAAGTTTTTATTCAACTCTAATTTGTAATAAACTTGTTACAAAATAATAAAATATAATAAGTAGTGATTAAAACTAAACTCATTGATTCATAATTTTAACTAAATAAACTGAGTTAACTAATATAGTGATCCAATAATTTTTCTGAAGAGCTCTGAAGAAGAATTCATTTAAATTCGAAACGCCGGCAAGAAAACAATTGTTTTTTAAAGAAAAAATTGATCCTGTTACCCAACTCGTAAATAGACTAAACTAAAAATATATACCTAACATGAAATATATTACTGGCCCTTAAATAAGATCAATTTTGTATATTGTTGCCACACGGGATCCTTAACTTCCGATATTTGTTTAGTAATAAAATAAATTCTCATATTTGAATATTTTAAGATTATTGCCTGAATTAAAAAGTAGGTTGGTATTGTTCTCAGCTGCGTGGTCTTTTCAACAAGAAAAACAGTTTGACTCAATGGCCTGATGCAGAATTTTATTCTTTAAAATGTCTATAAAAGCACTCTTTTGTATTTTTTCTTCATACAATCCAATAAAATGTTCAGACTTTTTACAAATATTTATAACATGCTGTGATGGATATGTTGGCCCTCATCGAGATTTTTTTGCTATCAAGGAATTTAAGAAATTAGCTTTTTCCCCTATTACAGTAGTTAAACAGCTTTCAGATTTTAGCGATTTTTGTAAGTGCCAAGAAACAAATCCTGCAATATATACAACATTTTGATGTGAAAATTCGCTTATTACAGCTGGATACAATATGTATTCATGATCCTCCCATAAACTTTGCAGGGAAAAATATTCTTGGGGCTCACTATCTGTAAGTCGTGAGTGACTCATATTAATGTTATTCTCAGGTTGGCTTTGACTAGATCCAACCAATATAGGTATCTCATCTAATAGAATGCAGTTACCCATACCATTCTCTCGCAGTTCAGCTCTAACCATCAATCTTTTAAAAGCACCTCGTGAACGTATAGAAGAAAAATATAGTTCAATGTGATCCTGGCTAACTTTATACATTGGAAGATAGATTAAATTCTTTTTTCTCACACCAAATCATTATACATTAAAAGTGTATTTTTTAAACAAGTTATGAAGCCTATAAACCCAGTTATCCGATTAGAATTGATAATTAATTCATTATTAATTTCTAGTTTTGTCTGCAAAAATATGTTTTTTAAGAAGAATATTATGTACATATTATTTTTTGAGTGGTTTAAGTTTCAAATGCGTGCATTTCAAAAATATTTTCATTATAATAATAATAATGATAACAATAAAATGTATTCATCAATCAAAGATTATACAAGCCATTATACATACACACATGCATAAAACTTATCAGACTAGTTAAAAAAAGAAAAGAAGGTAATCTACAAATAAATTGTTAAGATATCGTAGGTAAAGTCGCAAAACAAACCAGAAAAATTATACATACAATGTTCAATCTCACAATAATAATAGGGTATTACGAAATAATAAATTCTTCAACATTATAAAAAAAATTTCGAAAAAGAAATTTCTCAATTTATTTTTGAATAGAATGTCATTCAGATTCACATCTATTAAATCTCTTATTTTATTGTAACATTTGATACCAACTTTGCATAGGGTTTCTTCATTCCTAGTATTATACATTAGTTCATTTTGGTTTCTTTTTATGTACATAATCAGCCCAAGAATATATAAACATGGAAGGGTTAGTATTTGGACATTCTTTAATGAAGGTTTACATGCTGTAGTTGGATGAGCATGACACATTGTGCTTATTATCCTTTTTGGAGATACAAATGTCCTTTCAAAGTGACAAGATGAGCCCCAAAAGATCACGCCAAATTGCAGAGTAGACTGAATCATCCCAAAATATAATAGTCTCAAGATGTCTGCTGATACAGTATCTCGCAGATTTTTTATTATATAGCATGTAGTTCTTAGTTTAGAACACACACTGTTTATGTGTGCTTTCCATGTGTGCTGCCCAATCTTTTCTGAGCAACAAAAACTTCTGGGAACTTTCTTGTACATCTCAAAGACTTGTTATTAAAGCTAATGAGAGAGTTAGCCATAGAAATGCAGAATTGAGTTTGATGCAGATTTTTTTAATGTGACCACTGCAGGTCAGATTTTGATTCAAGTATGTGAAAAAATAATTTTATTAGTGTTCAATTGAACATAGCTACTCAAAAAAATCAATTAAGTGTAATAACTATGTGGGTCTGCAGACTGCAGACTAGAATTTCACTGATTACTATGATATGATACTGGACAATTCTTTCACAAAAGGTGGTAAGTCAGAACAAAATATCTTGAGAAGTACTTGAAAAATCTAAGAAAAACTTCAAAAACCAGCACTCACCTAGATATGAAGACGGCACAGGTATCTCAATTTCTCTACCATCAGTCGTAGTTATAAATATAGGTTCGGGTGGCAGGTGAATAAGCTTAGAGATGGCTACGCTTGGCGAGACAATTGATGGTAGCTGATTGACCAGTTCTGTCTCCGACATGAACCAGAAAGCTTTGCAAAAGTCAACTTCTGCATTTTGGGAAATATTTACAATCCTTCTCGCGCGCTGTTCTGGATCTGTAATGTACTTCATGGACATAACAGAGGTTGTTGCTCTGGATATAAGGGATCCTTCATTATAATAAACTTCAGAGAATAGAGTCATACAAGTTGTGATGACTTTTAATACATTTCTTATAGAGTCGCAGAACTAGAATAAAATAAATCTCCACATTAAATGTTTTCTACGAATAATCATCTTAGAAAATGAATTTAACACAACTTATCTGCTATTTTTGAGTTTCAGGGAATAAAAATGTCTGAGAAGGTGACAAAAAAGCGGTGTGGTTTTAGAATATATTTTTGAACGATTTTTTTTACATAGTGACATACTTGAATTCTCTCAATAACTCTACTGGTCCCAGCTGAGAGAAACTTTAAACGTTCATTACATTATTACATCATTAATGTTTATAAAAAATGTAAAACACGTATCAGTATGCACATTTTGAAGATAGTTGCACAACATTACAAAAACTCAAATTTCATTTTCATCCCTTCAAATTACTACATTTGAAGTTACAAGTTTTAACTCAATTATAAAATCTCCGAGAACTAAAAAATATTTATATTGAAATAGAAAGATTAGGAATAGCAAAAAAAATGATTTAAGGTATCACACAGGGTAAATTTGATTCATGAATCATGTAGGACCATATTATGTTGCATCATAAAGTTAGTTTATGAACGAAAAATACCTGAAATCCGAGGTTTCTTCCATAAAAACAGTGTTGATTTATTTGTCCAAATTGTATAATTAACTCTTCAATTGAAAAATCATCTTTTATGAATAAATTATTGTCTTCACTCCAAGACAACATTGTTTTCAGATTCCCTAGACAACTGTCAAGACTTACAATTAAATGTGAGCAGGATTCCACATCTCTAGAATAAAAAAAAACATATTTTGGAAATTTGTACACCCTATTTATATTCAAGGGAAACTGAGGATAAGGATACCTGACCTAAGACAATACCGGAACATTATTACTGGAACCAAAACTCAAAAATTGAATTCTGAGTCAAGTATCATAGTTTCCCCTGTATAAGCACAATATGACACAATCATCGAAAAAAGTTTGGCATAACTTGTGTTGATCAATACTCACTTAGTTAAAACAGATTTTCGGAATAACACACTATCCCGTTTCTGTAAAACTTTTTCATTCAAATCAACTGCCAACTGAACAGCTAAATCAGAAACAAGTAAAAAACTTCTATAGCCATTAGCAGGGGTTTTTTCATCAAAATCATAGCATGCAACATTCTCCTCCAAGTCTTGTACTTTAGGCCACATCTGTGTCACAGAATCAATCATTGCCAAAAATGAGATATACAGTCTTTGGCCATTTTCTGTACTATCTGTCGCGAAGTACTCTGCATTGTCCTTACATAGGAGTTTCAGGGTGTTTATTGTAGACTCCTTTTTCTTGAGCATTTGTACACCATTTCGAATGTTTTCTTCGTTCAAAGAATGTTTAGGGTCTGGCATATTGTAATTTTTAGAAAATTTTGAAGGTATGATCTAGACGGTACATTTACTTGGAAATATTGTTGGTTACTTTCTCTTCATGTCAATTTTCTATTGAAGAAAAGTAGTTCAAAATTTATCAGACATTCCCTAATGCTAACTGTCAATTTTTATGTAACATCAGCGGTGTTGCCAGTGCGAATTTATTATTCATAATACACAAAAGAATGGCTGCGTCTAGAATGAAAAAGCCAAAAATGCTGCGTTGAGTGCAGCATGAAAACGCCGGAAAATGAACGGAATGTATACTCAATCCAATATTTTTTCTGTTGATTGTGATTCCATTATATTTATTCTTCCATTAGAATATGTCAGTTTTCAAATTTTATTTCAAAAGAATGTATTAGTAGTAATTCAAAATTCAAAAAGTAATACAAATTATAAATCATCGAAAAAAAAATTAATTGGCGCTCCGGGGCGTTTTGATTGATTCCAGTGGCTCATTTGCTTTTTCAGCTACAGGAAAACCCGGAAAAAATTTGCAGCACCACATCATCTGAAGATCTTGATCTGCCAATGTATATATACAAAATCTGAAATAGTAGACGATCCATCTTCTTATGGGAGTTCAATTTTCGAATCAAAAATTGTGCTTCAATAAATTTTCATATTGTACCAACATGTAATATCGAATACATCTTCATTATTTATTCGTCTAACGCAATTCACATTTTTTAGAAATTTTTTCATTCAATATTTTCCCAAATTGAAGTTGTTTCCACGTAGGAGTAGATGCATCTAATTATAAATTATTTTCCAAATAAAATGAATAATTTTTTGTCGTTTTGCAAAAATTTGTCAGCAAGTAAAATTATTTCAACAAAGAATGTAGTAATTTGTTAAAGTTAAATACAATCTATCGAAAACTAATTAGGTACCGCGTTAACGAATTGAACTTTGCGAGTTTTTTCGACAGAAAGTCGTTGACGATTTCGCTGAAATCTAGCTGACTCGTCAAAATTTGAGTATTTTTTATTCTTTCTGTATATGCACCAGAACTTAAATCAGCCAGGCCAACAGAAGAGTCTCTAACATAACCTATGAACAGTATGAACATGAGCAGCTGTCCGTAAATTAGATACAGTCCCAGCTCTCTTGAAACATCATCGTCAAACAGGCCACACAATAAGCTTCGAAAACACCAAAACCATTGTCATTGTAATCATATTTTCTTAAAAATGGCTTCAAAGTCGAAAAACTGAAAACTCTAGAAGCGGTTTAAACTGCCTCTTATGTTTGATCCAACTATGCATATCAAAAGAAACTGTAAAATTATATTGACTCATTCTAACTTTTCGGAGGCTAAAATCTGCCTCCGTCTTCAGAATTGGAAAAAATCGAGTTACTGTAATTAATGTTTAACCTCATCTTTTTGGTAAGAGCACTGTTGATGATATCACTATCTCTTCTCTTGCCAATCAATCTACAAACCAGCCCATCATCTTATGACTGTCAATTTCCGACACAAAAGGAAAAAAAGAGGAGCCTCATTTTTTCCGCACTTTGGGGTCAATTAGCGTAAGAGGTTATTGATTTCACAAACTACACATTACGATTTCATCTCCACAAATTTAATTCACTACGAAAAAGCTACTGTGTTAGCGAGACATGTGATATTTTTTTAAATAAAGTTTGTGGAGATCAAATCGTAAGGTACTGAGAGATGGTCTATGTTCATTGCTTTCCTTTTGACTTCTGAGGGCTGTCGTTTATGAGAGGGCGACTGCATTAACGAAAAAATACATTTTTGAAGTCTAGGTAGAATCTGAGAAGTTCAATGATGGAAATTTCTATATTTTGTATCAAACATTATTATTAACCTACATAAAATATAACTTCAAATTGACAATGCGTCACATTCACGAATATTTACAAAACAATAAAATTTATTGAACAAATAATAAGTTTATCATTTGCAATAAGTTTTTTTATCATCTTCAATCATGGTGCCATATATGTAAGTGAACTCCTATAAGAGTTTTTGTCCTTAACAATTGAAAGTTATTAAAATAAGATTAAATATACAAAAGTGCAGTTGTCTCTGTTATATATCATAGGTTATCCTTATTTATTTCTTCAATATTGCTTGTACCACAGAACCTAAAAAAGGATCTGTAAATTCAGAATCCTCTAGATTAGAATCTTTTCCGATTGAATGACGTTTTTTGTGTTTTCTCAATTTTTTTTTTGACGAATACTTTTTCGAACAGAATTTACATTGTAAAGTCTTTTCAGCAAGCTTCTTCCCCATATGAACTTTTTTCTCGTGATTTTTCAACTTTCGGGCTTTAGAATATGTCTTGTTGCAAAATTTGCATTGAAAAGGCTTCTCCTTTGTAAGCCCAATATCAACAGTCTTTACTGTAAACAGAGTTCCTTTGTGACATTTAATATTATCGCTTAATATTTCAAATTGATCTTCACATGCATCCTGGCTTATCAGATTTTTGTTATGAGCATTGTTGGTCGATTTTTTCGTTTCATGATCCTTTTCAATTCTCCTATTCCTGATGAAAAATTCAGAAGTCATGTTTGACATTTCTGAATAAATCTTTCTTTTATTTCGATTCTCTTTTTCAATCGAATATACTTTTGTATCTTTTTCCGTAGTCTCCCTGAATGGTTCATTTGACTTACATTTGATATAAAGTACTTTTTCATCTTCGGATTTTACATTTTTTTCATGAGGGTCTTGTGATCGTATATGCAATTTCAAGTTTGAAACATTACAGATAAACGGACTTTTATTAGAGTGGGATTCCCTATGCTGCCTCAGAGTACTTTCTGATGGAAAAGTCTTCGAACATAAATTGCAGCTGAAAGATATTGAAACTATCTTTTCCTGCTCTAAATTTGGAGGTTTAGAAGACAAAAAATCAGCACACTCAATTGCAGGAGATATCTTCTCATCTACGGTTGATTCTTTAACCAATGATTCAATACTGCTGAGATTAGATTCCAAAGAGCCACAACTAATAAGGCTTTCAGAAGGGGTACATGTTTGCGTGTCCTGTTTCAGACGAGAACTCTCAGTAAAGGATTTTTCACACTCTAAGCTCTCTAATGACGGTTTAATATATCGATGTTCCTCAGTGTCATGGGTTTCACTGTAATTTTTGCATTGGAAGAGTTTTTCTCCAGAATGTACTTTCATATGTACTTTCAATTTTGCTTTCTGATAAAACCCCTTGAAACATATATCACAGATGAAAGGTCTTTCTGCCGACTGGGATTTTCTTTGCTGCCTGAGTTTGTGTTTGTATGAAGATGATTTCGAGAACAAATTAGAGATGAAGGACTTCTTAATTATATCTTCTGCTTCATCTTCAATTAATGATTTTGAATTAATAGAGTTAGAAAGTTCTAAACTATGATTCTGTTGTGAAGAAGCAGAAGTTTGTACTTTCTTTTGAAGTTTATCATCACTATGTATTTTCATATGCAATTTCAGATTCCAGTTTCGATAGAACCCTTTGAAGCAAACATGGCACTTGAAAGGTTTTTCTTGCGAATGGAAAATCCTCCGATACCGAAGATTACAGCAAAGAGGAGTTTTTATTTTTCTATCTTGATTTGAAATATTGGCGTTTTTCAACTGAATTGGCGATTTGTTTTCCTTTTCTTTTTCGAACAGTAGTTCGGAAGGCTTATTGAGATTAGCAACTTCCAAGTTATGTTTGGGAGCCCTGTCTATTATAGCAGAGGGATGTACTTTCATATGTAGCTTCAGCTGATCTCTCCTTCTGAAACACTTTTCACAAACTGTACACTTGAATTGTGTATCGTTATGATTTTGTACATGTTTTGACAGAGTAGTAATGTGTAAGAAGGTTTTACTGCATATTTTGCATTGGTGGCACTTATCTGCAGTATGTTCTTTCATATGTGAATTCAAGTCGAGTTCCAGAGAAAACCCTTTGAAACACACTTCACACATGAAAGGACTTTCCTTAGTGTGGAGTTTCTTGTGTTGTTTTGAACCGCTTTTATGAGCGGAAGTCTCAGTAGGCAAAGTGCAGGTGATACATTTTTTGAATATATTATTTTTTCCACCTTGTATTGGATTATTATGCAAAGGATGCGTTTTTATATGTCTCTTCAGTGTATATCGATTAGTAAAGCATTTTCCACAAACCGTACATTCAAATAGTTTCTTGCTATTGTGAGTTTGAAGATGGCTGAACAGATTTGAAGAATTTGTGAAACTTTCAGCGCAAATTGAGCATTTGTGAGATTTTTTACGAGTATGTTCTTTCTCATGTAATTTCAACTGCGTTTTTTTATCGAAGCTTCTGAAACAAACATCACAACTGAAAGCAGATTCATTTGAATGCAATTTGGCATGGCGTTTCAGAGTCCTCTCGTGTGAAAACGTCGCTGGACATTTAAGGCATGTGAAACAATTTTTCAATTCTTTTCTCTTTTCATCTGAGATGCCGGTACTATCAGGAAAATCTAACTTCTTAGAAGGCATTATAAGTTTCCACCTCGTTTCTTAGGATATACGGTAGCACTAGCACCCTCCTTCTTCACAAATGATGTTTAGATATAGTAGCAATAGATCTATCTTCAGTATTCACTGTTTCTGAAATAAGAAACTAAAAGAAGCATGGTAAATTCATCCTAACAGAGAAAATTAAAAAAACATCTTGTGACAATATAATGAATTATTTCTGAAAATTTTAATAGTAAGAGAAGCACCGGGTTAAATTTTGGTCATAATAATAATAATAATAGTATATATCTTACATAAACTTAAGAAATTTTTTATAAAGATAGAAAATGAGTTAGAAATTGAAATTCACATATGTGCCTTAAAATATATGTATCCACAAATGTCTGACAGTCATCTTCAAAACAAGAAACGAAACATTGCGAAGTAATTCTATTTTAAATTGAAATACTTTTTACGACGATGAGTCCCAACTTCTAAACATCCAACCGCTTTCAAACATTAGCAATTCTTCCTCATATGTACATTTTAAAGGTAACTTACTGACAAGATATAGAAGAGTTTGAGAAAATACAGGTGAACTAAAATTAATGTAATGAACTGTGATTTTTTGCAGCAGAAACAATTTTGAACACTCAGTGATTTATTGTAAATCTACCATTTTACTTCATTTAACAAATACAATGTTTTTTTCAGTTTTTTGTATTTTTAAGTGTTACCAATAGAAAATTCAATTGTACCAATTATTGTACACCGGATTATCTTCAAAACGAAATTCAACTTCTATTTTACAGAAATTAATTCATTTTTTTTAAAAGATGTTGCATGTTCAATCCAATATTAAGAGGTCTCGACATTCATTTGAAGCGAAATTCACTGTAATTTCTGTTCTGATTTTTAGGAAACTTCTACTAATTGAATCAGAAAAACAATTCTTGTGAAGTGAAGTAAAAGAAGATAATTAATTTGAATACAGACATGTGTTAAAGATTCTGCTGATTCTGAATTATTTTACAGACTTTCTCTTGAAAGGAATCAATTTCAAATATAGTTGGATTCAATTTTTGTTTATGAATATTGAGAAGACCTGTAGACTGCATCGCACGTTGAAAGGCAAACCCTCGTTAAACCTTACCTCGTACAAGTTTCAACTTATGAAAGTTATCATACGTGGTGGGACGACAGCTGGTTAACGGAAAAACGATTTCAACAGTTTTCAATAGATTCACCTTTTTGAAAATTTCGTGAGGTTATATTCGAATAAATGAAAAGTTGCCGAATTCAATATAAATATAGGTACTCTTGGAGAAATAGAACCGTGTTGAAAAATACCCTGAAAACAATATCTGTATAAAATTATGACACCTCTGAACGTAGCCATAGTTTTCAGAGCTATGTTTATTTGTTTTTTAAAATATTCTGATATTTTGTCGTCCAAAGTACTTATTACAAAAGAATCAATAGTTATCGTGTGCTAAAAATTGACCATTGAAAGGTAAGAACACTTCTGACCTCTTTAATCTCTTACTCGCATAAAATTCCAGCAGGCTTCAGAGGGTTGCTATTTGTATATAGGTTCGTTCGTTTGTTATTATGATTTCAATCTATCTCAACTTCCTTAGCCGTAACTGTAAATAAAACAGAACATGGATATGTTAAGTGGACATTGTTGAAGCAAGTTCACATGACTATTTATTTGAAAAGTATAAAACAAACTGGCACAAACTGAAGTGAGCTGATCGGTAATAGCAACCATCATAAAGATAAATCACCTGGTGAAACAGTCAAGTGAAAGTAGAGTTGATTTTTTCAAAATTAAAATTGTGTTCTGCATGGTTCACAGCGCATTTTAATTTTGAAAGTTTCAATCAAGTGGCATCGTCTATCGAGTGACAAGTTGTGTGGTTGGAATCTATTGTGCACACGTTTCCTCATTTATTGTGGATATTGTGTGAATGTCTGCAGTTCAAAGTACGTGCAGCACAATCATATATATTTACTGCTGTCCGCCTTCATACAACTGAAATCGTACTGGTGCATCAGAATAATTAGGTGTATTTAAGGTATCAATTCAAGTGAGACATCTCGAATGCCACTGGAAGGTTGATTATCAGATTACTGAGGAATAGCAAATTGCTCTAGATAGTAATGTCATTAACAAATAAGCAATCAAGTTGTAAGTGTAGCACTAGTTTATCACATCATTCCCGCCAAAGTTATTCGCTAACTATGCCCGATCTTCTTACGTCTCATGAACCTTGTTACACATCAAAATAAGGTTAATAAAATAACGTGTCAATAGGTGGAGAGAATGACAGGGTACAAGCATAATGCTTTTTCGCACAAGTATAATGCTAAATAATGCATTATACTTATGGCTTTAACATCATTGTATACGAAGGTGCAATAAGCTCATGGAATACTATCATTGACTATGACGTTGAAAGCACTGCCCGCTCGTTCTAAAGATATAAAATTCTGATTATTGTTTTTTTAAAAGTTAGGTTAAGTTTCTGTTTATTATATTCAACGTTTGATTTTTCATTACAAGACTTGTAAATAACATTTTATTTCGGAAACATAGTAGTACACTTTGTAAGTAGAATGAATGATGAACCACAAAAGAAGGTGAATCTTTGAATTATTGCACGTTATTCAATTTATCATCGATCTGTTTTCTAGAAAAGGAAACCAAAAACTGAGAAAGTGTTGCCAAAGGAAACTAAAAAAAGAAAATCTCCTGATGTTGAGATAGTTGAGATCCCAAACGATCCAATAGTTATTTCAGATAATGAGCAAGAGGCTTCTGCTTCTGAAGCACCTAAGGTGAATGTTTTTATACAATAAAAATCATCAATTCTAAAAAATCAAAAGTTGTATTTATAGATTGAGTGAGAAAAGGTAAGACATTATGGATACGTTGTTTGTGGAGTGGCATTTACAAACCTAAGATCTTTTGCCTGGCAGTTTGTTGTTTTTACAGAACGGTCGTCGTTAGCCTTATGTTCCTGCTACTTAATCTATAAATCCAGCTCAACATTTGTCATAGAGACTCAAAAGTCATTTCACAATGTATTATCTTCAGGAACCTATGAGAGTGCCCTCATTTAATATTATAGTCAAACATTATAGATACTGGGAAAGTATTTTGCCTTTCTACTTCTCCTTCATTATATACGAGTTCAAGTCACTGGAAGAGACATTTGTTTTTCTCACAAAGACAGTTCAGAAAAAAATATTCATACAACTAGTTGCTTTCATCCCAGCCATAGAAATTTTTCAATGAAAGATGTTACCTCTGACATGAAAACTGTCACTGCAGGGGTGCCATGAGGATCAATACTAGGGCCTACTATTGTAGAGTATTTAAAACACAGTTTGAACGTATCATTCACATAATACAAAAAAATATGTTCTCTTGTCTAACATAATTTTGTTAGATAATAGAAGGAATTGCACGCTAAAAAGCGAGAACTTTGTAATTCTTTGCACGCATAAGTTTCAACTGTTGAGAGTTTGAAAACGGTTTGGATTCCATAGGTAACAGAACACCAATGACGCATTATTTTCCTTTCTTACAAAAGATTACAATGAAATTAATAAAGGAGAAGTAGCCGCAGCAGCGTTCTGCGACTCATCCAAGGCATTTGACTGTGTGAGTCAAAGGATTCTATTGGGTAGAAAATCACTCACAAATAGTGAAAACTAATCACCTGAAAACTAATCACCTCTCTCGAACGGAGGCGACTCAATGCGGTGTGCCACAGGGTTCAGTACTTGGTCCCACACTGTTCCTACTTTATATAAATGATCTCACAAGACTCAATATATCTGGGAAGTATACATTGTTTGCCGATGATACCATCATATTTTGGCATGATAATGATGAGTACTTATTACATTACAAGATACAAGTAGACATTGAAAAAATTAAAACCTGGTGTGACGATAACTTGCTTGTCTCCAATGCTACTAAGTCTAATCTATTAACATTCCGCTGTGAGCTTTCTGCCCTGAGCTGGTACAAATAACATTGAAAAAGTTTCCTCCACCAGATTTCTAGAACTTCACATTTATGATAAATTAAAATTTAACGACCATGTCACAAAATTGTGCAAAAAATTGTAATCTGGATGCTACGCCATTAAGATATCACATGAATTGGGTTTTACAGCTTATTTTGCTCTTATTGAAGCCACCTAGTCTATGGCATGGCCTTCTGGGGAGTGTGCACAAACACTATACAGTTCACAAAACCATAACATGTATCTCATAATACAAAGCATCTTCAGCGTATACATAGTATTGAACACACCTGAAGAAGCTATTGTATAGCGAAATATGTATATGCTTTTGTATAAACTGTCAAGTCATTTGAATACATTTAAACACGTCTCGTAAGTTTTCATTCATAACAAATATTAGCAATATGAATTCTTGCAAATTATGATTTGAAATTTGCGACTTGTTCGAGAGTCAACCTTTGTACAAACTTTGCATTAATTTCAGAAAAGAAAATTGACCAAGGCTAATGATGGAGTACCAACTGCTGATGATGAGGTATCACCTACTTCGAAAAAATCCAAGAGAACGGTAACAAAGGTACTTTTATGAAATTTGTAATTCGTTCTTTGCTAAAGAAAGCTTTCGATTTTCAAAGCGAATGAATCTTTCATCTTTTACTGAAGATTTCCTTTGAGGGGAACACTCTAATTCAGGGGTGGACAACCTTTGACATGTTGTGGTCCAAACTTTTTAGTGTGCAAATACGTTCGCGGGCCGCGTTTAAAAGTAGTACATTTTAAAGTAGTGTTATAGTGCTCATAATTTTTTGCGAT
>WOGR01004891.1:0-14305 GCA_015342045.1 Leptinotarsa lineolata | reverse complement strand
AGGCTTTGTTGTATCTTCCTAGTGGGTTTGAAAACTGTTTCGATGTCGTGTTTATCCAATAGTTTTTCAATTCTGTCCGTGACCCTAGGGATAAACGTTAGACATGCGCGTGCAACCATCTGATCCTTTTTCGCTTTTTGAACCGTAGTGCTCTTTGGTTTCATGGATTTCCTGATCTTGGAGACACTGTATCCATTCGATCTCAAGGACACTGCAAGGTAATTCACTTCCCTCTCCAGATGTTATTCTCCGAGCCTGTTCCGTTAGAGTGTAGATGACTCCTCTCTCTTGGGTAGAATGGTGGTTCGATAGTACATGCAAGTATCTATCTGTGTGCGTGGGTTTTTGATACACTTTGTGGGTTCGACCGGTACCACCTCGTTCTACTAGTACATCTAGGAAAGCTATCCGTTGGTTCAGCTCAATCTCCATGGTGAATTTTATGCTAGGGTGTTGGGCATTCAAGTGTTTAGAAAACGGTTCAGGGCGTCTCTTCCATGTTTTCAGATGACGAAGGTGTCATCCACGTAACGTAGCCACAAGGTCGGCTTCAACTCAAAAGTGTCTATCGCTTTTTCTTCAAACCGTTCCACGAAATAATTTGTTATCACTGGGCTAAGTGGACTTCCCATTGCAATGCCATCTAATCGCTCATAGAAGAAGCGGAAGAAATCAGGATTGTGACAGCAAACATCCTGAGTAAGGCATGACCTCCTAAATGCAACATCCTTAAAATAGAGAATGCAGCCTCAAAGAGCTTGAACTCTGATGAGAGCATCGCGATACTTCCAGCAGACAAAGGAAATTCCACCGTGATTCTGAAAACGAAAGAATATAACAACAAAATTGAAGAACTACTAGACCCGGCAAACTATCGCAAACTTCAACGGGACCCAACGCAATCTAAGTTAAGAAACGTAAACAAAATCAGTAGATCTTCCTCACTGCCGGAAACCACACAGAAAGCCATTCTCAGAACTGAAGCTGTTCCTCCTGGGCTCTACGGGCTTCCGAAAATACACAAAATCAACATGCCACTAAGACCGATAGTCAGTACCCCGGGCTTTCCGACATATCACTTGGCGAGACATCTGGTCTTACTCCTACAACCTCTTGTGGGAAAGACCAACTCCTATGTCAAGGATTCGACTGACTTCGTTAGTAAAATTAGGTGCTTAACGCTGGAGCCGACAGATATTCTGGTCAGCTTCGATGTAATGTCCTCCTTTACCAATGTCCCACTGGAAGACTCTCTGAGGAGGCTAACCCAAGTGTTCCCGAGTGACGTCGTCAAACTCTTTAGAGCATGTTTCACAGGAAGTTACTTTCAATGGAGGGGAAACTTCTATGAGCAACTAGATGGCGTTGCGATGGGAAGTTCACTCAGCCCAGTGATAGCAAATTATTTTATGGAACGGTTTGAAGGAAAAGCGATAGACACTTTTGAATTGAAGCCGACCCCGTGGCTACGTTACATGGATGATACCTTTGTCATCTGGAAACATGGAAGAGACGCCCTGAACCGTTTCCTGAACCACTTGAAAGCCCAACACCCTAGCATAAAATTCACCATGGAGATTCAACAGGACCAACGAATAGCTTTCCTAGATGTACTAGTAGAAAGATGTGGTACCGGACGAAGCCACAAAGTGTATCGAAAACCCACGCATACAGATAGTGTGGTGTGGTTCGATAGTGCACGCACTATCGAACCACAGGCTAGCCAAAAGAGAGGAGTCATCTCCACTGTAACGGAAGGGGCTCCGAGAATATGTGAACCAAAACATCTGGAGGGGGAACTGAAATACCTTGAAGTGACCTTGAGATCGAATATATACAGTGTTCCCGACATCAGGAAAGCCATATAACCGAAGAGCATAGCTGTGATTTTATTTCTTTCTTGAATTAATGAATATTATGGTGAAATAACGGTAAAATTCCATTTAGATAACAATGGGCAATATAAGAAAACCATCCTTCAAATTTGGAAGTAAGGTGCCTAAGTATGTTTAATGAGTTAATTCTCAAATTGACCATGTGTATGTCAGAATGTCAAGTTAATTAAATAAATAAATGACTAGGAGTTTTAGTTTGGAGCAACTTGAACAGAAAATTTGTTATCAAATATTGGACTCTGTACCTCACATTCAGCTTCTTTGTTTTCAACAAACTTTGTTCAAAATGGGTGCCGCGCGAGCTTACTGTTGACCAAAAAAAAGAACGTTTTGATGATTTTTAGCAGTGTTTGGTCATGTTCAGACATCAGGAACTGTAATTTTTGTATCAGTATGTGACAATGAATGAAACATGGATCTATCACTTCACTCCGGAATCAAAACAATCGTCATCTGAGTGGAGAGCACCTGGTGAACCTCGTCCGAAGCGACCGAAAGCACAACAATCAGCTGGAAAGGTTATGACCTGTTATGGGAAGTGCGTGGTGTAATATCATCAACAGTGAATATTATGTAGCGTTATTGGAGCGTTTGGAGGCCGAAATTGCAAAGAAACAACCTCATATGACAAAAAAATTGTTTTGTCAAGAGAACACACGGTGTTACAAGTCGATCAAAACAATGGCAAAACTACATGAATTAAACTTCAAATTGCTCCCACATCCACCGTATTCGTCAAATTTGTCTTCCAGTGACTACTGACTGTTCGCAAATCTCAAAAAAGGCTCACCGGTAAAAAAATTTGCTCGAATGAAACTGAGGCCTATTTTGAGGGAAAAGATAAATTGTTTTACAAAACTGTCTTTTGTGTGGCTCTTGATGGAGATTACGTTGATGAATAAAGCTAATTTTGAACAAAAAAAACGCATTTTTTCTTAGGCCCGGGACTTCTGAGCCCATGTGTTATCGACATCATTTAGGATTTTTTTCAAAGTCTTTCTTCTATCAACTTCGTCCTAGTGTTGAGTGTCATAAAAAGAAACACAAATAATTCCCGGTCTCATCACCCTTCTTCAGTATTATTTTCATTCATTATCATTTGGCACATTCGAACAAGAACGAGCCTAAAAAGAATTGTTTCCTTCAGTATCAAGCGAATGAAAGTCATCCCATCTATCCATTCACCGACTCCAAAGTGATTTGATCTCTGTGAAACATCTCTTGGGGAATGGAATTTATGGCCTTCATTCGATTAGACACAAGGCCAGATGGTGCAAAAGATCAACAACGCCCGGAAAAACTTCCGGTGATAAATGAAAGAGATTTCAAAAATATATTACTATTTACCTTCTTAAGAGGATGGGGAACGCTACGCGAAATCTCTTCTAGAAAAACTCATTTCTCAGCATTATCCTAAGCAAATTTCTGGAATGACATCGCTCTACAAGGAGTTATAAATTGTTCTTTGATATTTGCCCGGACTGAGTTTTACCTCTAAGCGCCTTATTCTTCATCGATTAAACTTTTCAGGACGGCAGAAGTTTGTTTAAATTTCACAATGAGCAATTTAGCAACTTTGATTACTTTCGAAGTCACCTTTTCGGAGGTATTTATAGCGGAGCAATGGAAGTTTCATTTTCGTACTTGGAAATATAATGGGGGTATCAATAGATCAGAAAGTTCGTTTAATAAGTTGAACAAACTCTCCTTAATTATTATTTTTGGATAAATCACGCTGTCTGGTGTATTTTAGTAAATTAAGTAGATTCGAGTAAATAATGGAGAAATTCGACAAAATCCATGAGATAACATTCATGCATGGACTAGCAAAAGATTGGCACGGATTACGGCAACATTCTGAGATGGTTTGATGATGGATTTCTCATTTTCAATGTCAAAATATCAAAATATATGCCCTTCGCATATAATCGTATTTTTTCAAGTATATTTTCCAACAACTCTTTATGTTTCTTGTTGACTCATTTTTTTATCTGATCCAATACATAATACTTTGGCATCCGTTAGCTGATTCAGGGCCCATACGAAGAGTTGACGACCCATCAGCCTTTTCGTCGTATGTATTTGCTGAGTATTCTGGTACACAGAATTTGCCATTATTCTTTTTCAGATCAAGGGTATGAAAATTCAAACACAGCTCAAATTCAGTAAGGTTGTTTAAAACATAATCAATAATGGGATCTAAAAAATCCTCATCGATCCAATACCTAGAACAAGTTTTACTTGGGGTCAAGAGTCACACAAACGGGTTTTTCGCGATTTACAACAAAACAGTAAGTTTTATCATAAAATTAGATTCTACAAACATTGTAGATCAAATAACACTAGCCAACAAATGGAAAAAAATTGAGACTAATATTATAATGGCTATACATGAGAGATTAAAGCATCCTGACTGCGATTTAAATATAAAAATTTTTCCATCACGTATAGATTTTGAGTTATAGTTATTTTCATTTCATACAAATTTTTTTTTACATATTATAGGAAAATATAAGAACAAAACAAGAAAAAAATACAATATATTTTGAGGATAATAGACTTTATCTACAATACACATGAAAAAACATTCAAATAAAGTCTTTTGTGTAAATGTTGACTTTCGTTTATATGTTTCATCTTTTTCCCTCATAAGGAACCAACAATAATCCCCCATCATTGCTGCATCCCATCTGCCTTGGTAACGTTGCTCGATTGTCAGTATGTTTTGGTGGAAACATGTCCCATGTTCGCTACTGACAGCACTCAAATTTTCTGCGAAAAAATACAAATGGGAGTGCAAGAAATAGATTTCGATAGACATGCTACTTCCCATTCTGCAGTAGTTTTCAAGTAGTTCTTCTACAAGGGTTTCGTAATTTTCTACTTTCTTGTTCCCTAAAAACTCCGAAACAACTCTTCTGAAAGAACTCCGAGCATCTAAATCAACATTACTTAATTTTTGATCAAACTGTTGACCACTTAGTATTTTTCTTATTTGTGGTCCAACAAATATACCTTCCTTGAGCTTTGCATCACTTAATTTTGGAAAAAAGTGTTTAAGATATTCAAAAGCATCACCTTCTTTCTATAATTCTTCTACATAATTTTCCATTTACCCCAGTTTAATGTGTTATGGAGGTAACAAAACGTTTCTGGGATTAACAAGAGGTATATTCTTCACGTAAGCTTGACCTGGTATATATTTATCTCTCGGAGGCCATTCTTTTACTTGATAATGGCTCTGTATTGCCCTACTGTTCCAAAGGCAAAAATCAGCAACATTTCGTCCATCCGCCCTAAAGACCTAGTAATAGTCCTATGACTTCTAGGTCACCACATATTTGCCACTTATACGTATTATAACTTATTCCATTTAGAATAAGTGACATACTTTCCTGTGTTTCCTTCATGGCAACTGCATGAGCAAGAGAAATAGAAGGTCTTTTATTACCATTATGGAGCAGAACAGCTTTTAAACTTGTTTCAGATGAATCTATAAATAAACGCCATTCGTCCGAGTTATGTGCAAATCCTAATTTTTCCATCACACCATTTGGATTTACACAAATATACATTTCATCCTGCATCAGCATTCTCTTTGGACAGGTGGAGATCCAGAACTAGGTCATTTAATTCAGGTTGTTCGATTAAATGGGGTGGGGAAAATAAGGATCGTCTTTTTCTGGCACATCATCGGACCCTGCCTGGTCATAATACACTTCCAAATCTTCCTCCCAATTTGCTGGGGGTGTTAGAATTGGTAATCTGGCCTTATTGCAGAAGGAATATCCGGATATACAGTTTTGTGTTTGCTCTTTCTTGAAAAACCATACACGTTGGTCATGCAAAAGTAACAGTCGTTTTAATGATTTGTTGTTTCTCACCAAATCATTGGAACTGCAAAAGGCATAGAAGAGCATTTGCCATTTAACCAGTTACTTAGATTTGCTGCAAAGGTTTGGCAACATACGTGCGGAGCCCAATCCCGATCTTGATCACCAACAACAAATCCAAAATACTTTTGGTAAGCTACTTTGGTCATTTGATAAATTTACTGTTTCTGCGATTTAGGAGTAAACTGACCACATATATAGCATATATAGCTGCGGGATTAACGCAGCCACGTTTCTGTACTTTGGAAACTTTTGTACTGTTGAGTATATCGAGTTCAAATATGTGATACTGCGTTTACAGAAGTCCACTTATTATATTCACAAAGATAACACTAATATAATACTCTTAATATTCGCGGTTTTGTTCACCTCGCTTCTCTAATACTAACTCACCACCACAGAATACCACTATTCGCGTTAAACCAATATTGATGATCCCATTGTAAACCTGCTACTTTGATAGCGGTTGCGTATTTCTGGTATTTTCTGTAAACTTCGAGTATCGGAAGTGGCGTTACAATTCTCATATACAGCGGAAGCAGATTCGAATACTGGGTAGAGCCGCTGTGTTACCAGATTTTAAACAATTTCCTCAATTTAGAGGAAAAGTAAATTTGGAATGTCGTATTCATTAAATTTTTGTGAAAAAAATCATAACTCAAAAATCTTACGTGTTAGGAAACTTTAACTATCATTTTTGCATTTAGGGACCAAAAATTAACAAAGAACTGCCTTTGACACTGCCTTCGACGTCACAGTCGTAAATTGGCTGTAAACTAGTGAATTCAAGCCACTGGAAAATCTAAACAATCTTTACCAAATGGAGTTGGGGAAATATATGAATTTCCCTACTATTTTGAAAGATAGTAAAAGCAGCACTTTATAATGCTACAGGGTAGGTCGAAAGTGAGTGGTCAACGCTACTGCTATATTTTTGTTGTTGTTTTTTCATCAGAATGAGTGTATGAAATGCGCTTCGTTTGCCAATTTGAATGATTTGGATCAGCCTGTATATATTCCTGATATACAAGCATATAAATTCTTACTGATCAAACGGGGTGTTGAAAAAATTAAAAATTGATTTTTCAAAAAATACAGAAATAACTTATTATAGGTCAACGTTGAAAGATGGAAATATACATGTTTTTATGTTCCTGTGAAAATTGAAATATCAATGGAATTTGTTTTCTATATAATCCAAAATATATAAGATTTTGATTTTTGATTCTGATTAAAAATACCGAATTAAGAAACAGTTGAGAGAAATGTAAAAGTTGGGGTGCCGATTCAAAGACGTTAATGCAAATCTACAGGTCATTGATAAGATCCAAACTAGAATATGGGGAAATCATATATAACTCGGCAAAGAAGACAGTTCTAAAATAACTGAATACCGTTCAGAATAATGCCATCAGAATTGCAATTGGATCCTTCTGCACTAGTCCGGTAAACAGCATCTGTTGTGAAGTAGGTGAATAATTATCTTCTCGGAGACAACTCCTGACTCTTACATACGCTGCTTCTGTCAACTCAAATCCAGAAAATCTAGTTCACTATAACGTCGTCGCAAACAGATTTAAAAACACTCTTGCTATAAAGAAAAGAGTTGATCTTCCATTTTATGAGAAATATAACCCCTAGCTATCCAGTTTACGACTTTCAATTCCAAATATTATGAATACTTCAAATATATCAAACGCTCTTCCCTGGACAATTCCACCTTTGAATTACCCAAAGAGAGTACAGTCTTCACATGGGAATTATATGCTATATTGAAAGCATTGAACTTTGTCGAAGTAAGGAATCTAACAAAATGCCTTATTGTGACAGACTCGCTGAATGCACTTGAGGCAATTGAAGAACTGTACACCAACCACCTCATCATACTCCTCATAAAAAGAGCTATACACTCACTGCAAAAAAATGAAGAATCACAAATTCATTTTATGTGGATTCCAACTCATATAGGAATAGCAGGTAATGGAAGCTATTACCAACCCGATTACAGCAACAGAACTTCAAGTTGCGTACCGAGATCTGAAACCCCTTTACAAACGTATCCACTCCAACTGTTGACAATCCCAATGGATCGAATCACCCTCAAAATTATTCAGCATCAAGTCATCAGTTCTACCATGGAAGAACATACTTGAAAATAGGCTCAAACAAGTAATCCTCTCACGACTTCGACTGGGTCATGCATGCGCTACTCATGGACATCTTCTGACGGGCGAACAACAACCTAAATGTACAGTGTATGATTGTATTTTAAGTGTTGAACATATATTAACCGAATGCGTTCTATATCATAACTATAGACTCAATTTCAATATTGCCCGTTTACTAAAAGACATATTAGGAGAAAATTGTAATACTGACAATCTCGTAGCTTATCTCAAACACCTTAATATGTTACACGAAATATAGCACTAGCATAAATCGTATCACTGAACCTACGCCAATAACCCTACGTGATTGAAGCGTCTTTGTTTAATAAAAAAAAACGAAATAAACTTTTACCACTTTATTTTTCTCATACTTGCTCGAAGTTTACATATTCATTTCATGACATTATTACACTCGTTCACATTATCACAGTCGAAATAAGCTACTACTTCGCTTCCAAACTCCATACATAATTTTTCAATTATTGATGTTACATTATCGTACTCTTGTAAAACTAAAATGCTATCGTTTTTGGTTCCATTATTTTCATATTATTAATAAAAATCAATCTAATAGTTAATTGATAGTAAAATGCTAACGACGTCTCAAAACACTTTGTATCGGAAACTGTTATTTTGTAGTTACAATTGAACACTTTAATTTTTTTTGCTGTCCTCTCTTGAAAAGAAGTAATTGATGAACCCGACAAGGTATTAAAATCATCAATGAATCATATCGAAGATCTGAACAATTTAAACTCTATGCCATTTCTATGCCAGGTTTTCGGAGCTTTAACAAAACATCTTCGAAAATATAAAAACTATCACTCCACTCATATAATGTTTAAAAATAGCTTTTCCGCTTATTGAACTCAGGCAAGCTGGAATATTCAAGATCTATGGATTCAAAATATGCCTTTTTGACAGTTGTAGTGATGTTAATATTCAATTATTTCAATCGCTCATTTTTTCTGCTCGTGTAAGTACAAGTATGTTCAAGAACTTAATAAGCAGTAATGAGTTTCTCGAAGAATCTTGAATCAATTCAAGTCCATTACTAGTGAAGGTATCCCTACCTAATACTGCACCCAATATCATATGTATGTAACCATTTCATTGGAATTTGGAGAGTTCATTAGATGAAAAAGATACTGTAACATAATATTCGAAAAAACAACACAACAGAAATTATGACTGGAAACACCCGAACACTAACCAGTCATTCAACATAAGAAATAATTAGTAAACTTTCAATTGGTGTTTCTCATCGAAACCAGCAGAATGACCAGCATTACGAACTATGAATGTAGACCCATCATAATGCATACGTCGTTCACCACGTCTCACAAAAAGATGGCGTGTCTGACCCATAGAACCTGTGCAGTGCATGTAAGGGGAAGACACAGAAGCAGATCCGTTGGTCGGCGAGGTTCTCAAAGAGAATTTATTACTGTTTCTTCCAACCCTGAGGATGATATAGAATTTAGAGTTCTGAATTTAAAGTAGTCATGGTACCTCACCTGACAAGTCCATCTGCAGTTTGAGAGATTCTAACATTGTTGATAATCCAGTTTGTAGTTCCATCTTCGGTCATCCAACAATTGGTAGCTTGTAAAACAGTCATTGCCTCATTCACGAGGTGTGTAGTATGGCTTGTACTCGGGTTATCCAGGTAAGAATATGGAGAATCCCTTCAAAAAACAAACATATCAAGGCCGATTTTCTCAATCAAGTTCAACAAATACAGAGCTAGTAGTTATTAAGGCTAGTTATTACTCTCCACCAACTTCAAGATTGTTTTCCTGAATGTAATTTTCATATGTAAAATGACACTTTTCCAAATTTGTTACAGATGTCAAGACACTTTACTTTTGAAACGTTACCAGTCACCAATTTCGATGATAAAAAAGATGGAAACATTGATCGTAAACGGTGAGAGATAGAGAGTCGATTAAATTATGACAAAGTTCAAATACAGGTCTATATTTTTTTACAATTTTTTATCGGTGATATTCATGTGAGGTAGAAAAAAAATAACGAAAATGAAATCACTTTATAAAGCTATGTAGATCAGATCATAACAGAATGGCCTTTCAGATATCAATTGAAAGTATCGTTTTGGATAACGGGACTGATTAGGTCCCGAAATTTCGAATTACAGCAATAAATATGATAATGTTTCATATAAATAACATTTTATATATCTATTAAAAGATGATGTTTACAAAGTAGCGTATTGAAAATAGTTTAACACTAGTGTTAAAGTATTTTTATCACGATTTTTTTCATAGGAGGATGAAATTCTACTGTTGTAGACTTTCATCCTCCGTGCTTCCTAATATCCGATATATTTGCTCCTGATTCTGAAAGCAAAGGAGAAAAAGATCTTCTGAAACAGTGACCTGTATATTCCTTTGGTTCCAGCACGTTCAGAAACTCAGCAATGGTAGAGGGCATTTTCTCAAATGAGTTTATACCAACTGGATTGGCACTGCATTTATGATTTGAGTATTTCAGAAAAAAACGTTGATGATTGATAATAGAAGGGCGTAATGCAACGTATTCATAAAATAGTCAATGTTTTTTTCAGCAATACAAAAAGAATAACCTATTTTCGATTTTGTATTTGGAATTTGAACAATCAATGATTTATCCATTAATTTAATATCTTCTATTGATGAATGGCTTCAATACCATTTTCAACGAGCGCACTTGACTTTAACATTGAAAAATTGCTCCACAAAGATGACGAGTTCCATATTTTTGATGTATCTTCTAGATAGGCTGAGAAGACGGTTTCGCTGTAATTTCCTTCGACGTTTTCAAGTCCACACCGGCTAAGAAAATTAGAATATGCCATGTCGCACTGATGAGCCGATTTTTTTGGTAACAATTCAATTGAAGCTATTTTTGCAGCCTCTTTGATATCGCCAGGAACACACAATTCTTCAATATTGTTCTTCATTATGCAAGACATTGAACACCAGCAAGAACTTCAAATGTGACTTTGAATAAAACGTGTGAGCTGTAAACAATACCGCTTGTTGGTAACCAGATGATTCGGTGTCACCTGATACGGCCACTTCACAGCAAATGCGATAACATGAAAATAGTTAACTGGCAAGAGATGTCAAAATGAGTTTTTATAGAAATATTAAATTTATCTATTTTATTATGGAAACAGGACAGTTGTACAAAAAACTTTGTATGATATTTGTGTGAAAAGTAAGTTTTATTTTGTTCGTGAAATTGCTCAACTCGCTATGATCGTTTCGCAAACTTTTTCACTCACAAAATGAAACCTTACTTTTAACCTTAGACAAGAGTTCTCTGTCTAAACTTTTAATACTAATATCATAAATAACTATTATGCAGTGTTCCTATGAATAATATTGTTTCAATTCCATAACGAATGTTTGGAGTACAAACTAAATTGGGAGAAGTGATTTTCGTGCAAGAAGTTATTTTCTTTCTCCCTCTTTTGGAAATTTCCCACATTCATTAATAATGTTAGTGAAGTAGAAAAAAAGCCTTTTTTTCAAAGAACTAAAAATATTCTCCTTTCAATTTGAAGATGATAAGAAGATGTAATAAAAAATACGAGTTGAGAAACATAAGCTGATATTGACCTTGAACTGTAAACGAATGTAGCTGTCCTCCAGAAACTAAAAAATTTCCGACGTGTTCCTAGTTTCAAATCAAAAACGTGAAAATATATTTTTGATGGTATTTTTCATGATGATGACCTTTTCGAATAATATTCAAAATTTTCAGGAACTTCGTACAAGCTTCAAATTAAGAAGGATGAGTCCATTTACAGGACGAAATCAACACAAGCTTATATTTTTCAATGATTGAAACCAAAGTCTAAAAACAAAGCATTTGTGATACATTATTAGTCAGCGTCCTAAGTCTCATCAGTGATGCTAGTGTGAACCATAAATGCATTGTTGATCAGAACTGTCTAAAGTCCTAAAGGACAAGCTTGATATAATTAGGCATGGATATCTCTCCATTTTTTGAGAATCAGCTGTTGAGAAGTAAGAATAGCTTCTTTCAATTGAGTGATTACCAGGCCGTAATGCAATAATTACTTGATGATCATTAAGTTACTGAAACTCTCGATTACATTACCGATCAAAAAATTGTTACAAAAATTACAGGTCCGTATTTGAAATTTCAAAGTAAAGAGTTCCCGAGTCGGATGCCTTCATGCATTCACTTAATGTGATTCAACATCCGTTTTTGTAATGAAAAAAAAATATTGCAGTGAAATTTTCCATAACTATCATAAGTTACGTGCAGCATATAAAACTTTAATAATTGAAGAACCTGGTGAAGAAATATTTTTACTGAAAGTATTTATTGTTTTCTCACAATGTACTGTACATAACTGCCAAAAACTTTTATTGCGATACGAACAATTCATAGCACTGACAAATTGCGATACGAACAAAAACAAGAGCCTAGAGTGTTGTTAGAGATATACTGAATTGACAATTTGATCCTGAATGATAAAATCAGTAGTAGGTATTCGACAGCGATGAGAATGACCCTGCGGAGACTGCGGTTTAGAGCCCGACCTCGCAAGTCCTGGATAACAGAATAACAGGAAGTATTATACTTATGTAGACTATAATAACAAAAATTAATATTATCCATGATAATAATTATAGAATTTTCACAATTAAATTTATTTGAGAAGCGTTTCGTTACACGGTAGCTTCATAAGTTAGACTAGTACTACAAACTATGTCCATTATATGTAATGGAAAAACTTAATAGTGATAGATTTTGAAGGTAGGTAGATTTACAAAGGACAATTGATACAATATTACTTCTAGGAAAACAATCAATTTGTAAATATATTAATGATAGACAATTTCATGAAAACAAGTTTAATAATGGTGAATGAATAACTTCTTGTTGGACGTTTAAGAGAAAATTTATAAATTTGTTATTATTTTGATTTCTCGAGATTCTAGCAGGCCTAATTTCTGTCCATTATTTGTTTTATGTAATGTCGTAGTCCATGTTGAATCGTAATGGAAAGCATATGTAGAATCAACTTTCTTCAGCTCAAAAATTATTTTATGTTCGGAGATTCCCGTTTTGAAATATATTGAAGCCCTTCCTGGATAAACTTTTAAGAATGATCCACATGTTAGTTTGTAGCCCCTTGATTTATCTTTGTCCATTTTTGACTTGCTGTTCTTTATATGTTCAACCTAAGAAGTTGCCAGTCTTATAAGCTATGTTAATCTTCTCTTTCGTATATGTGACTGATTCGTAGGTGTTATTGCTATTTCTAATGTGTGGGCATACTGTGTACTAAGTTAGCCTGTTTGAAAAAGATGTGATGAATCATGTTCGGGTTATTAAAATTATCTGTGGACCGGATTATTGATGAGTCTGTGGATCATGCTATGATAAACTGCTAATTTATGTTCATGGGGATGATTAGGATGGTTATTGATAGTGAAGTCTGTATGGGTTGTTTTGTGGTGAATTTCGAAATCGTGTTTGTTGTCGATTTTTGTAATTGTGAGGTCCTAAAAGTTTATCGAATTATTGGTTTCTAGTTCTATTGTGAATTTAATGTTTTCATGAAAATTATTGATATATTGAAGGAATGACTAATTTTCGATGTGTTCCTGTGAGTTTGTAAGAATCTTTTAGAGGAATGCTTGGCACCCCTATAAATCAGCCCTATAACTTTTTTATTATTGGAGATAGAAAAACGAAATTTGGGGAGTTGTGTATTATAGTACAATATACATTTTTTCACATATTTACTTGCTTTGCCGTACTTCTGGTCTGACCGGAAATGACCCCAACTTTCGATTCTTAAATGGGACATCCTATATATTTTTATTCATTTCGGTCGAAAATGACATTCTAAATCTAACAAAACTCCACTTGTCAATATTTGATAAATAAAATCATTTTTATTCCAATTTTTATTTTTTGATCTAGAATGCCATGGGTCGTGTAAATCGCTTTATTCTTGATCGGGTGACATAGGAAAACTACGACTGGGAGGCTTATGACTTTACAGTCGTTTTAAGAACTATTTCACAGTCGCAAATATGAATTTTTCCAGTTAACATGATTTTTTCAAATGGAAAAGCGGTGGCTCGTCGACTTTTTGTGAAACATCATTTTCTTACGAATAATCTGATCCCACACACTTTCTCTATTTTTCTGAATAATTGCAAGAAACGATCATACCTAATAACACATAATATGTATTCGGTATACTTATGCACTAAGTCCTGTTATTCTAGTTATCTGTGACAAACAATTGAAGCTGTTGCTAGGACTACCTTTACAAATATAGGCTAATGAATAT
>WOGR01004890.1:0-14307 GCA_015342045.1 Leptinotarsa lineolata | reverse complement strand
CTGCCGTTGGACTTTGACACTATTTTTTTCATTCATGAATTCCGCTGGAGTGAATGCTCAATTTATATTCAAAGCAAATACGCAGAAAAACAATTTGTAAAGACATTTTTTAAAGAACTCGGTCTGCAACTGATATCCGAATTTCGGAATCAACGAGGTTGAACGTCATGAACCTGTTCCAAAACATGCGAAAATTGTGCCAATTTCGAGAGCCCGTAACTCTTTTATTTGTGTAGTTATCACTTCTAGTTTTGTATCGTTTTGTTTGTGGAACAGTTTTCTAGAATATTTCTTTTAATTGTGCCATGTCATGATGTCCATATTTTATGATAACTGTCTTTTTCGAGAAATAAATATATATTTTTCAATTGGTGATTTTTAAATTTCAAAGAGAAATATTCAACTCCTGTGTTTGCTTAATTTTACCGATAGAGCAACATATCTAGTTATCAAAATGACCAAATTTTGTTATTTTAGTAATTCTGAAATGACTTTTGTTTGGGGTATGCCATACCCTAGTACACTAACCAGGATATTTCAGTTGGGCACACTGAAGAAGGGTTAAGATTTATTTCTGTCAAAAAATATTTTCGATGTTCTTATTTATTCATACCAATTAGGTATTCTGAAATCATAATTATAAAAAATTGTATTATAATTACAAATTTCAACAATGAACCCACTACTTTTGCTAGATATTTTTACAACACTGGGCATTTTCTATTGAAGTTTAGAAACCATGCGCTGGATTTATTGTCAGTGGATTTTGCATTTGCACTCCTTGAGAAAACATGGCTAAAGGAAGAGGATATTCATGTGTATAATGCAATCAATATTTTGTGCATTTCCCAGTTAGTTCAAACAACTACTGTACTACTCGTTTATATGTATGTAGTGTTCTATATGCCTCTAATCGAAATAAAGCCAAGATATTTTAGAAGACAATCAGAGATGTGACAAATCAATTTCGATAAACGTGAACATTATACTGATGTAAGTATATTCCAAATTCATTATGATCTCCCTAATATATTGAGAAATATCTGTACTCCCCAGTATAATCAAGATAAAATGACTATTTTTGTTTTCATTCAGATGACTCTGGTCCTGGTTCTTTAACTTAGTTCTGCCAAGTATATCTGAGTGTATAATTTCAATAATTCAAAATGAGTATCGAATTAACTTGTCTGACATATTAAATTTTTTACCACCGATATTTGTTTCAAAAGGTATATCGATGATTCTGTGAAAACTATTTTCCGGGTTTTTTGGCCTTGGTCACCATGTTTTTATGCCTGACGTTTTGTATACCACTGCGGTAGACACTATCAAAGGCGATGTGCTAACGGTCGCGAAGCTCGACCTGGTGCTAGATTTGTTATTTCCGTTCCGGAAGCGGTAACTACGATGAATGTATTTGACTCTGATTTTATATTATCATTAGTAGGCAAGGCTTGCTATCTCTTATCTGGATTACTTGACATTGTTTGTGTACCTAAAATGACAGGTAGCCAGATTTCAATAATGTTCATTGACTCGTCTTTTCTATTGAAATTATTCATTTTTTTAAATTTTTATTGTTTCTATATACTCATGAATAGTAATTTTGAGTTTTATCGAGTATTATTGTATTGTCTGATGAGATAATGTGAGTGCCTTCTTTGTTGAGGACATGTTTGGCTACAGCTGGTTTGTCAAAGTCGACAATTTCGGTTGTGTCCTGAAAGATGGGTGCCCACACTTTCCTTGTACAAGAACTCCTTGTAGTTGTGGGTCGGTCTACATTGCCATCACGAAAAGAAGTGTGGGTACTTGTCTCTCTGAATACAGGAGAAACTGTCAGGCATGAAAACCTGCAGACCATGGCGAAAAAACCCAGAAAACCAGTTATCTTCAGCCGTGAAAATTTACATTCCCAAATTGATGATGTTCAATTTGTTCTATAAAATGTTTTATTGATATCCTGAATATGATACTGGAACTAAAGAAAGCTTACAAAATTTACAAGTATTGTATCACTAAATTGAAAATTCAAAAAGCTTCCGATAATTTGAGAAGGAACAAAGAAAATCCATTGAAAATGGCCTTTCATACTTAGGTAGTTATTTTTTTCAACAAACCTTCCAGTCCAATGATTGATTTGAAGAAATCAGCTCTGGAATGTAATATAATCGTCATTTAATTTTTATCCTACTGACGAAACAGACGTACTGAATTTGACATCCCATGAAACTCAAAACCCTGACATAAAATAGGAGAATAATATCATAAACCTGTAACATCATCTTTCAACTCGTCTACGAAATTAAACTTCATTTTCATTAGTAGAATGAGAATTATGAGAGAATCCAAATGTTTCAGATATGTTTTGTTGTGAACTGAGACAAAATTGTGATTCAAAAATAAGTACTTTATTATTCAAATTCAGATGAGTAAAAGAGTAATGTAATCTGAAATCAACTAACTTTTCAGCCGAATTCAAAAATGTTTATTTTTGAATGAAATAAGTATACCAATTATATCTTTCAGTTCATATTCCTTTTTTTTTCAAACGATGGGTAGCATTTTCATCCAACTCTCATATATCTTCAGTTCAAATGAACATTCGTTCAATCTCATTAAAATAAATAAATAATGTAATCATGATATATTCTAGATTGTAGAAAATATTTCAAATCTGTACATTCAATATAATATTTAATTCAGATGAATATGTTATTCTAGAATCAAATTAATCAAAATAATTGAATAAAATCACCGGCCAATTTCAATACATTTGGTTTATTGTTAATAAATTTCGAGGATATGATCAGTAATAATCATAAAAGGTTTTGAAAAACTTTTTCAATCAACTTTTTTTTATATATTGTAATTTCTTGTAACAAAATAATGCAAGAATGCTAACTCCTTGTTATTTTCAATTTCTTATGTGAACCTAATATAAGGGAATCTGTTGTTATGAGTTGAATAAAGTCCTGTCTGTTCAATATCTATTTTTCCGTTAACCAGCTGCTGTTTCTCCTACGAACGACAACTCTCAAAAGTCCGAAACTTGTGCAAGCTGAAGACTAACGGGATCTTACCTATTAACGTGTGATTCCATTACCTTAGATTTCTTTGTTTGAAATCTATCTAAGATAAGGTTCGTATCTATCGAGGGTTAGGGCCAACATAAATTGTCCTATCATCTGAAAAATGTTCAATTTTCAAAACTACTAATGAAGTATTACGAAAGCAGTCTGGGAAATTTACTATTGGCAATATTGGTTTTCTGATACGCAGAACACAAACTTTCTTCTTCTTCACGTCTCGCTCAATTCAACAGCAGATGAATTTCATACCGTGAGAGCTGAGGAATCCGAGCACCTGAATTCAATGACCTTCGATTTCCGCTTTTCAGCTTCATTTCTAGTCAGCATGTAAAACATCTGCGAAATGTGAGAGAATATAATATCATTAGATAGCGGTAGATTCTACACTATCATTATTATCAGGATGAATTCACTGTGTTGTACCCGGTGGGCCAGAAAGAGACGTTGTTGATTGCCAGTCAGAAACGTTTCCGTGGTTGTGTGTTGAGATAGTTCAGGGGATATATCTACAGCTTATCAAATCTAGAAAGAGACTTGGGAAGTTCTCAAGTCTCTTCCTGTATAAGCTGTACGTGGGTAAAACTACTGATATAAGTGGAAACATGTTTTTCAAACGTTAAAATATCAAGAAACGTATAATTTGATTGTCTACTTCTAGGATATTCGGAGAAAAAAAAGAAAACTTCCAATTAAAGAAAACAGATATTTCAATTTAGATTTGTATTTTTCAATCAAGCTGTCTCAATTTTCTTCATTATATCAAGTTCTATTCATCAAGTTCTATTTGTTGAATAATTCCTTCCAAGCAATGAAATGATGGAGTAAATTGAAGGCTATCGATGGAATTGACAGCGATAAAATTGACAGCCATGAAATCATCATCTAGGTGTTATTATTCTGGAATCATAAGTGACTCTTGAGGCCTAGTTATGTATCATTCTCACAATTTCATCTCACTGTCAAATTGAACCAATAGTATCGAATAATTGAATATGATTGTGACTAAATAATGAAACTTTACATAAATGCTACTACAGAAATTCACAGGTTAAATTTGATGTTGGGGGTTGCCTTTTATATTTTGGGAGTAGAGATCAAAAACGAATATTAATCATCAAAAATCACTTTATTATTTTTCAAAATATTACCCATAAAGATCTATAGACTTTTGCATGCGTTTGAACCAATTGTCGAAGCACTTTTGCCACTATTATTGAGGTATCTCCAAAACATGCATTCTGAAGGAGGCACAACCGCTTCTTCAGGTGTCGAAAAACGTTGACTTTTCAGTTTTTCTTACGTACGGGAATAAAAAGAAGTTATTCGGTGCCAAGACAGGACTAAACGGCGGATGACTCATCAAATCGATGTTTTGGGTGCTCAAAAATGCAGTTGTTTGAACCGATGTGTGAGAGCTTGCATTGTCGTGGTGTAGAGTGATCCGTCTTCGGCGGTTGGTTTTCCTGATTTCTTGGAAGACAACTGGTAAACAAATGGTTATGTACCACTCAGAATTGACTGTTCTGCGTTGTTCTAGTGATACGGTTGCGACATGTCTAGTTTTTCCGAAAAAACAGGCGACTATTTGCTAGGAAGTGTATCGTGCGTGAACAACGTTTGTTGGATATAGCTCATCTTGAAACATCCATACAGTCGACTGCTGTTTACTTTCGGGCTAATACGTGTAAATCCACGATTCATCACCTGTCACGATGTCATAGACGTATTTAGAAGCACCGCGATGGTATTTTTTGAGCATTTCCTTCGACCAATCGACACGGGCCTTTTTTTGAGCGATTGACAAATTGTGTGGGATCCAACGCGAACAAATTTTTTTGACAGTCAAATTTTTATACAATATTCAATGTATGCTGGTCCCACTAATACCTAAGGTTGCCTCACGAAAATCCTCTTGGAGTGAACTACGACCACGATTGAATTCACCATACCACCGATAAACACTGGTCCTTGATGGAGCTTCATCGCCAAAAATTGAATCAAGTTCATCCATGCACTGTTGCTGAGTTAATTCACGTCGAAAATTGTAAAAAATAATGGCACAAAATGTTCACAAATTAATCCCATTTGTGGACCGAGATGAACCTTTTAAGTTACTGTAAAAAACAAAAATTGCGCTTGTATGTCAAAACCTCAAAAATTTTCAACTTAAGGATAGAGCTGTCAGTTGCGAGATTGCAACACTAGGGTTGCCAAATCCCGAAACATAAAAGGCAACCTATCGTACTAACTCGACTGAGGCAACTCCAATGAATACGTAAATCAAATAAAACTCACCAATACAGTTAACAAAAACGAAAGACCAAAATGAAAAATGAATTGCTACACTGACTCACATAATCTCACGAAAACAAAATAGCAATCCTTCAATTCAAACTCCACCTTGAATACTAACAGTGTATTTATAATATTCAGAAACTCGTAAGATCGGACATTTTCGATCCTAATCAGAAGAAAATACTAAATAGTAGCGATATCATTCAAATTAAAAAGAATACGCGACGTACAGTTGATGCATCTAGCCGTTGTAGGTAAGTCGAATACCGGCTTTGCAGTGTCATGTCAATTCACAATAGATTTCAACAATGGAATTGTAGTGTTGAAAAATACTAGATCAGTCATTCGTTTACTCTGTTCATATATTCGAACACTGTGTCTATAATGATTGTCATTTCAAACAAATGTTTAAATTGAAGGGGTTATATTTTTAGGAGTGATTAATTTTTGGGAAAGTTTTTGGCTTTCTATTACTGTATCTTGACGCAAAAAACTGTGGGAATCTTCCAAAGAAATTTCTCATTACTCAGGTAATAATATTCATTCAATTTGATATCGATATTTTGTTCTTAAATCGATACTTTCAGCTGGGGATATTTCATAAAATGAACTTTACGAATAAAACTTGGCCTAAAAATTTTCTCAGATGATTGTCTATTTATGGAACTCGAACTTAGTTATTGATCTCACATTATTCCGAGATCGAATTCAGAAAATATGATTTCTAGTTTTGAGTCGAGTTAGACTTCAAATCTAGAAGTCTGAACCTCTAGCATTAATTTTGCAATTTTTCTACAATATTTTTATAGCACAGCTTCTACAATGTTGCTTCAATATTGGCATTCTTGATTAAACTTTAGCGGATATCTCCTTTATTCATTAATTGTTTTTGTTCTATGCAGTACAAAAAAATTCAGCACGAGTGCTTTTTCGCTTCTGTCAGAGCATTTTCCATTAATAGTTTTGTCAACGGATTTACGTTACTTCTGTTGAGTACTGTATAATATTCCTTACAAGAGTGCATTCATCGCTAATCACAACTTTCTCATGAAAATTATTCTAATGAGCTGTTTTTCTCGTTTATAACTTCTTTCTGTCTCATCTGTATCATATCATAAAAACAGAGATGTGCATACATTATTGTCGCATCCAAGTCGACGTGTTTGCTCGAGTCAGGCACTCATCGAGAAAATTAATTGAGTTACCGTAACAAAAACCTCTATGAGACAC
This sequence comes from Leptinotarsa lineolata, assembly GCA_015342045.1. NCBI lineage: Eukaryota > Metazoa > Arthropoda > Insecta > Coleoptera > Chrysomelidae > Leptinotarsa > Leptinotarsa lineolata. Next base: position 7,690 of record WOGR01004890.1, on the reverse strand, counting down.
TGACATCAGTTGGTCGTCCTCATGCGATGACACTCGCAAACCGGAAAAGATTCTGCGGATAAAATGGTGGGTTGCTCGGTCAAGTCGTTTTTATTAAGTCGGTTTTAATCCATTCGTAATGAGTAATTCAATATTCCAGTTTTTCAATATATATTATTCATGGAATGGATGCTGGATGGGATATCGCAGGAAGTTACGGATATGCAAATATGAATCAGATGCCGGAATTGAATAAAATATCCGTGACTAAGCTTATAGACTGAGAGCTACTGACAGATTTTTATGACCAATTCCCTCCCAATCGAAATTTCCTGAAATGCATCAAGGATTTTACCCTAAAACCCCATCCCTTGTTCAGGAAACCAAAAATGATATTATTTAAAATGTAATACAAATTATGAAACAACAAAAAAAATCAATCGGCCATCCGGGGCGACTTGATTAATTCCAGTAGTGCATTTTCTTTTTCAGTTGCAGGAAAAACCGGAAAAACCTGCAGCACCACATCATCTGAAGATCTTGATATACCAATGTCCTCTCTTTCATAAAACAAAATGTAGGGTATCTCCAGAAGCTCCAATAAATTCAAGGTATCACCAGAAAGTTTTGTGACATGACTATCGTCAAACTTAAACCAGTCCGTTTCATCCTTGACCAAAGCTTAATAATGACCAGACTCAACGCCAGAACTACAGTGAACAATGACTGCAAAAATATTATAATAGTGGTCTGCTAGATTGAAGTGTTCATCTATGTCGAACCTTCGTAAGAGTTTGTGCTTCTGTCTGAGGTTGAGTCTTGTTGGAAGATTATCAGTCTTATTATTAGATTGACTGGTGCCTCAGCTATACTTGTCTTATACCTAATGGTCAGGAAACAAAAAAAAATGTTGATGGCTATAATGGACTATGCGTCCACGGGCCAAAAGAAAAAAATTCAGGGATTCATGATATGAATACTCGCGACCTCCATCTGCGACTCCGTGGGTAAGGCGGGCAGTGGCAGCCTCTCACGCATTCAGAAAAAAAAATTTTCAGTCATTTTCTCCCATTTTGAAATTTATCGGATTATAGTTTACCCAATATCTTGAAGAAACAAAGTCAGCTTACCATAATATGGAGAAATATACGTTTGCTGGCTCAGGATGTAACCCCCTGTATTGATTTATATTGATGAAGTAACATGCCATTTATTTAATACAATATTTTCACAGATATACCTCTACACAGTTTGCAGCGGTCCAGTGGATACATCCCCGGAATAATTGCATTTTTACAAGTGCTAACACCGATTCAATATGTGTTTTCATTTATAAACTTCATGATTAAGTCATAATACAAAATGTCAAATTCTTCTTCTTATATTTCAAGGCAGTGGACATAATCGCTCAGAGATAAGCCCAGCGTTTGATCACTGATAAGCTTTCTGTTGATATTCGTGATCGGAATGAATTGGTGGCAACACCTGTTCAACCGTGAACGATATGTCAAAAATCAATAATTAAATCTGATATTCCTTTCTTTCTGTTTCTGGCGCTTCTCAGAGAACGACGTGGTGATTATAAAAATAGTTTTTTTCTGCAATAATCATATTTCATAGTTCCGGCCAATGATAAAGGTAGATATTCTCAACATGCAATTTGTAATTTGATATCAAGAAATATTAAGTGATGATTTTAATTTGATTTTTTTGTTGACATATATTGAATTGGAGTACATTTTTTGACCAACACTTTTTCTTTCTTTTTGTGCTATAGTTCTGCCGGATTAAATTAAAAAAAATAAATAAAAAGTAAAATAATAAAAGATAAATATATATATTGAAGATATTCGAAGATATTTAATAAAGAGACAACTCAACTTGTTGCACGAGTGCACATTTTTGCTGGCACAATTAAGCACTGGACAGGTGGATGGACCCTGGACCGCTACCATACTACCGTAGCTGCGTCAACTCTTGGGTCATTCTGAACCTTAGTTTAAGTGTATTACGAGACTGAAGTGAGGTTGAATGTATTTAATTGAAGGTAACGTCCTGTGATAACTTATCCTCCTCGTGTCCAAGGAACCAGGCTCATTAAATTTTTGAAAGTATTGTTTTGTTTATTATTTGGAGATAGAGTTTATCTATAGAGACTGGTATCGAAAAGGATTTTTTAAATCATTGTTATTTGCTGTAGATGGCGCCCTATAAGATCTTGATATAATATCCTTTTCGTTACCACTCGATTGAACTTCCAAAAGGCCAAGTAACTTTGGTAACGATGATCCACGCCCTTGCCTCCGCAGGCTAGAGCTAGCTGTATCCATCGTGGCAAAAAATTCACAGGAAACGTTATACTGTATCTCAGTGGAAAAATTGTCAGCTGGTACCTCAAAAAGTGTAACGCAGCAGCATCTATTACCTACTGAATCTTATCAGCTGACGATTTTATTCATTAAATAGCTGATTTTATTCATTATTTACTATAGCATGTTAACAATCCTCTTATAAATTTTCATCCGGGAGGAAATCACGTTTCCTAAGTTATTCGGCAGTATGCTCAGTTTGAGTGTTTTGATAACAAACATGAAGTTTAATGATGGAGGAAATATTGGTATAAGAAAATCATCAATGAATAACTTACTGCAGCACAATTTTCCAATAATTTAAGTTTTATTTCAATAAACTGATTGAAAAATAATAATGACAATTGAACTTTTTTATTCTCGCTTAGGCTTGAGTGGCTTTCATCTCTCTCTGATTCTCTGCCAGAGTCGATGTTTTCATCATCATCTGTGGAAAGAAGAAACGAAAAATTATTATTACGGGTGTATACTAAAACATGATCAATACAAAAAAAGAACTCACACCTTTTCCAGGCTGAATGGTTATCTCCTCAATCGACGTTGGTAACTGATTCCCAGAAAAACAATCACATTTGAATCGGTTATCTATTTTTACCCAACCATAGTCTGAAGGATCTTCAGTAACTTCAGGTTTGCTTGAGACTAAATTTGAGCAATGTAACACGCCCTCAAATATTGCTTGTACAGTTCTGATTTGCAACTGAATTCATCATTATTGTCCAAAAATTTGTAAGTTTTTTGGAACAATGCAACCCTAGCGTCGTTTATGTTTTTTAACCATCTAAGGCCATACATCTGACAAGGACACTCTCGAATTTTGCTAAACAAATCTTCCCTGTTCATCGATGGCTCTGACATTACATTTCAGATTTTGACATTATCGAAATTGGACGCTTCCTGCCTTTTCTACAAAATGCAGCTCGTATATTTAGGTCTATTTCCACGTTCATATTGTAAACTACAAACAGATTATTTTTCAATCCCCTTTTGTTCCTTGTGCCCCTTGTCTTGAGACTTACCAGCTATTATGACCTCTTCCCATCTATAAGTTAATTCGGTCCACTTTCCTCTTCCTATAATGACCAATCTGACTCCCTTTCTAACTATCTAGGTAGATTGTATTGTAAAATTATATTCATTACATTTTGAACCTTGTAAGAGTACACTCAGAATAAACTTTGTCTTCTCTACAGTCAAACTAGCCTGTTTTTTATCTTATCTGACTTTTCCACAAGATTTCATACAATTCTTTCGTGAATTAATAATTCATACTCAGCGTGAAATAATCGTGGGTCGAAGCAAATATATTACTGGAAATAGAGAGCCCGCTCGCATTTTTTTGATGGCCACATTGATATTCTTTGCTCTCTAATGGAACTAATTCATCCATTAGTTCTAGGAAAACCGATTCAGATGGCGCTATTATACAAAATCTATATTCACAGCATTGCATTTGAAGAAGGTAATTTTAATCCACAATCTAGCTTCAATGTAGAAACGGCTTATGTATAGCTTCAATCTGATGAAAACTTATAAGAGGATTGTTAAAATGCTCCAGTAAATAATGGAGAAAATCAGCTAGCTTTTAGTCAAGGAAAAGTCGTCAGCTGATGAAATTCACTGGGTGATAGATGCTGCTGCGTTACACTTTTTGATGTACCAGCTGACAAACTTTCCATAGAGATATAGCCAGCTGACATCAATTTTAATTCACAGTAGCATATAAACTATCACCACGTATATTTTCAGTTGAGAGGAAATCATTAAGAATATAATATTTTTTTCCTGTTCAAGCAGCCAGAAATCGTATAAGCCACCATGTTATGGTCAGCTGACTTAATTTTTCCTCAAAGATATTGGGTAAACTATATTCTGACAGATTTTAAAACGGGAGGAAATGACTAAAAATCTTTTTTTTTTCTTAATGCGTGGGAGGCTGCCACTGCCCATATTTAAGTGTGTTCTGGAAGTGATCTCGATCAGACTTGCAAAATATGTGATGGATTATAATTTCAGTTGGTAACATTGAAGTGATATTGAATAACGTTATTTAACGAACGTCAATCAATTCCCTGATCCCTATAATAGTTCCTCTAAAATAACTGAAGATAGAGAAAATGTTACAAATGGAGACTGCAAAAGGTTCTGCTTCTGATCTTCCCATTTACGTTCATCAAAGAAATAATAAACGTCGTTATTCAAAAACTTTGAATATACGCTGTTCATTTTTCTCAAAAAATATTTATTCAGTCATCAATGTCTGTTGTGTCCCCTTCAAAGTAGTCCCCCTCAGATATAATACTCCTGTGCCAGCGTTTTTCCAATTCTCAAAACAGTTCTGATATGCACTTTTTGGTATGTCCTTGAACTCACTTAGCGATTCGGTTTTCATCTTCTCAATCGTCGCAATACGCCGTTTCTTCGAATCTAGGGAACAGAAAAAGTCGCAGGGAGGCAAATCTGGTGAATACGGTGGCTGAGACATGATTACGGTATTGTTTTTGGCCAAAAAATTACGAACAACCAATGACGAGTAAGCAGTTGAATTATTGTGATGCAGAAGCCAATTTTGTCTATCAAATTAGTCAAGTATTCAGTTTTCTTCACCAAATCATCATGGATAGATATACCATTCAACGACACGTGCTGTTCGGGCAACGTACCGCGCTCTTCGTCCGTTTTACGGTCGCCATAATTGTCCTAACGAGAGGACTATTCCACTGGTTCAGTGAACGATCGACCAACACCTGTGCGTCGACGAAACGCAAAATCTGCTGAAAACATCGCCGCTCTCTGTGAGAGTGTGCAGGAGAATCCGAGGCGGTCAATTGCGCGTCGTTCATAAGTACTCGGTGATCCACGGACCACAACTTAGCGAAATTTGCGTAGTGACTTGAGCTTGCGCCCGTACAAAATTCAACAGACCCAGAAACTGAAGATAAACGACCATAGACAACGACGTGTGTTCGCTGAATGGGTTCTGGACCAGTTGGCAACATCGAAAAATTATCATCAGCGGTGAGGCCCATTTCTGGATAAATGGGTACGTGAACTAACAAAATTTTTGAATTTGGGGCGGTACTAATCCATATAAGATCCAAGAGCGTCCAATGCATCTCAAAAAAGTCACTGTTTGGTGTGGATTTTGGGCTGGCGGTGGTCCATAATTGTTTGAGAACTACGTTGACCAGGCCATCACTGTCAACGACCAGCATTACAGGTTAATGATTATCACCTTTTTTTGGCCTGAATTGTATCTGGACACCATCGACAGGACGGCGCTACGTGCCACACAGCTTATGCTATATTGGATATAACCACGAGCGATTTGAGGGCATGCTAATCTCACGTGGAGGTGATGTAAACTGGCCACCGAGATCGTACGATTTGATCCTGTTAGACTTTTTCTTGTGGGGTTTTCTTAAGTCGGAGGTGTATGCAAATAAGCCACACACCACAACGGTCCTCAAAGCCAACGTAACTCATGCCATCGGTCAAATTCATCCTGATTTATTCGTTATTGTCATGGAAAATCGGACGTTTCGAATGCGCAAATATACATCATCATCATGCTTCACGACGAATCTGGTCCGAGTTATCCCAATCAGTCTTCATGTTTCAGGTATATATCTCAGAGCCAGACTTGCTATTTTTCCATTAGTTCTTAAATTATCTATAAAAAATTCATTTTTCGGAATGTTTCGATTACCCGCCGGACCACAGTGCTGGGTAATCGCACGTTAAAAGGTAAGGCCTCGTTAAGCCATTGCTCGCACAAGTTTCGACTTCTGAGGGTTGACGTTCGTCAGCTGTTTAACGGAACGAAAAATTTTTTTAGAATAAACGAAAGGAAACTGTCTTACATTATCTGAAGACATCCATGAGAATCTGGAGATTTCTACTTGAAAGTTTGAACCCCAAAAAGTCTCAAGCTTGTAATGAATATCAATAGTAACAAATTTCTGAAAACATTTATCACTTCGAACGAACGTTCGAAGAAAATCAGAGTGAATCAGACGATTACTATATATTTATAAGTCATATAAACATCAACTTACTGAACGATTACGTAAACAAAATAGAATACTCATATGTGCTTAATGAATATGGATATATTTCCACAATCAATGTACCTACAAGAATAAATTCATGTCTTGATCATATTTTCATTAAATCAAAAACAAAGGAAACGGAAGACATGATTATACCACTTGTTCTGGAGACGAATATAACTGACCACTTAAACACGATACTACAGATAGTAATTAAGGACAATACAAAGAAAAATGAAAGGGAGAAATATAAAAAATATGTTAATTACAATAAGTTACACAGAAAATTAGAAGACACGAAATAGGACATAATTTATTCAATACAAGATCCAAATGAGGCAATGAAAAATATTGCTTTTACGATTTCTAAAACTCTTAACGATTGCACTGAAGTTGAAAAATATTTATGAAAAAACACTAAAATAGCTACGTGGTTAACTAACTCTATATTTTCAATGATAAATAAAAAAAATCATATGTTCAAAACAACTCGACAATAACCCGATAGTACTTTATTGAAAAACCAATACAAAAATTACAAAAATATTGTTAACAATGCAATACATCTAGCTAAACGAAACTATTACAAAAATGAGATAAAAATCAATTAACAAAGCACTGAGCAATTATGGAAAATAGTGAAAGAACTCACAGGGAGTGAATGTGAAACAAAACAAATAGAATCAATTGAAAACGACCACGGAGAACTATTAACAGACTATGTACGAATAGCTAATGAATTCAACAATAAATTTATAAACATTGGAAGAAATCTTGCGAATGAAATAGTCACAGACCATAGTTTTGCACCAGTTAGCGATATTCTTGGCAACTCAATAGTATTAACACCAACCGATTCAGAAGAATTGAGTTCTCTTATTGGTGACAATTCGGATTTAAAGAAAAAACATCTACAGAAGGACGCAATACTTGAATTAATGGAACTGATGCACAAATCTTTAGAACGAAGTGTAGTTTTAGTTAATTTGCGTAAAAACTTGAATGTTATTCCGTTATTTTCATTAAAAAATTTTACGCTATTTGTTTTTTTTTCATCTGGCGGCACTTTATTGTTAAAATCATAAAAAATATTCTCATGGCTATATCTGTTGATATTTTGTGTTTTTTGTGACTGTTAGCTGTGTGAGTTTTCGAATTTTTGAGTTGTCATAACTTTGCTAATAATGAATATTTTTGCATGAAATTTTGGTCACACCTGTTTAGAAGCACTCTGAATCCAGTGGCGTATTGATTTTTTCAATAAAAAAATCGCAAAAAAAATATCCCGAT
>WOGR01004889.1:0-14308 GCA_015342045.1 Leptinotarsa lineolata | reverse complement strand
GAATCACGATTTTTTCAAATGGAAACCATACACTATTCTATTATTTTTGGATACTACGAAAAAAAATATATCAAATTCATGAAGATTGTCCTATACCTAAAATACACCCCTATAGACCATACACTATATTCATTATTATCATTATTATGACTTACCCTGTATATATATGCACTTTTTCAGGCAATTTTCACCACCTTGGCTGGAATAGCATTCGGCGCTCGCCTAGACTCCTCCTACTTACCCCCAAGGGTGGGAACGGGGTTCGGAACGGGTGGAGTTTTCGGAGGGGTTGGTACTGGAGGCTACGTAGCCCCATTCGGGGTAGTTCCCGGAGCTATCGGAACAGGATTTCCGGGAGTTGGCGTTGGATACAGAGGTGGACCTCAAATTCCCATAATCAGGTAAATATTTACATTGGTCTCTCAGTACAGTATAACTCATTTGTCTTCCCCTTCAAGATACGACAACAACCCCAATCAAGGCGACGGCAGCTACAGTTGGCTCTACGAAACTGGCAACGGCATCGCTGCCCAAGAGCGAGGATTCTTGAAGAACGTGGGGCCTGAAGGAGCCCAGCAAGCTGAAGGTGGCTTCTCTTACACAGCTCCTGATGGCCAGAGGATCAGCTTGCAGTATGTAGCCGATGAGAATGGATTCAGACCCGTGGGAGCACATCTACCAACCCCACCACCAATTCCAGATGCTATTTTGAGGTAAAATTATCGAACTCAATGTCATTGGTGGGTTCACCGAAGTATCCCCAAGAATTTTTACCGACTATTCTTCTCTCATCGATTTCATTGTTACTGCACTTTGTTTTGGGGAAAAGTTTTCATCTAAAAGCCATTGCAACACCAAACCAAACAACACCAAATAAACAAATACATGAAGTTTTGCAAAATTATTTGGGAACGTCGGATGAAACATGGTAATTTCCTATTCAATGTGATCCCACAAGTGCAAAACCCTCAGAAGTCGAACGTGCTGATATTATTGACAATTCCATTATGGGTCCTTTTTTTCATTGAAATTCATCAGGTGAATTCTACCTGCATTTGCTCCAAAATGCTATACCCAGCTCTTAATAAAATTACGACGCGTTGAAGAAGAAATGACGTTTCAACAAGAGTACCTCCTCGATCACCAGGACTTAAGTCCTAAAGAACACAAAAAATAAAATGCATCGCGCCCCACTTGATGCATTGAATGAATCAATGATGTAAAAGCCTTTTTCGAATGAGGTATCACTTGAGCCCCATCCCCACTTTCTCCCTGATTCTTGGGGGAAAATAATGTTTTCAACTTTCATAAATTCGCCCTTGGTTAGCTGATTCACTGAAGTAAATTAGGTAAAATTGACTCGTTTCATTTGTACAAAATCCGTAAACTTGTTTTAAGATAATCATAAACTGTCAAAACTGCAAGTTGTGTAATCTAATACAGTCATACCCACTAATAAATACCCATCTTCTGAGTTAATATAGTTGCGTCACCCTATAATCTTCATCAAAATAGTTGCCCAAGTATTTCTTATTAGATCTTCAGTGATGGATTCGTATATTTCAAAATTGCTGTGAGGAACTTTTGTTTTAAAAACACGTATATAATTATTGTGTATTTAAACTTTCACCTATTGTAGCAAATGTAATCTGATAGACCATATTTCATATTTCACATGATTAATACCGATATAACAATAACAATAACGAGTTTGTTCATTTATTATGCAAAACCAGTTATCACAGTGGATACAGTGAGTAGGATTCACACACAGATGACTAATGATATTTCGAGGTGTGACTCTGGTATTTCTACCCACGGTGGTTACCTACTATACTTTTCCAACGAATTCAGTCTTTAAAAACATTTTCCTGAATGAAACTATATTAAACATAATATCGCTCCTATTAGTGCAAAAGATAGTATAAAACTTGTGTACTAGAAAGATGAGCATAACCACTGATTATTTCCAGTAACCCGTACGTTCTACGCATTCAGTGAATATTTTCCTAATAGTACTCTTCGTATTCGTTGAAGGCCCATTTCCATAAATATATAATAGAATCTGTATTCATCCTCTTTTTCATCGCCGGTGATTCTTCCTGGCACCCAACTTAATCTATTCCTACTTCCTGCCCTCAAGAGTAATAAAAAAATAAATTCACGGCTGAAAATGTCATTGACACAGAACACAGAATATAGGTCACAGAAACTTGTCCCTTCAACGTCAACGTGTCGCCAGATGAGTGTCTCTTCTGTAGTGTTCTGTGGTAGTAGACAGTAATACTGAATTCAGTTTCTTAGAAACTACTCTCGTCGTATAACATCTACAAGATATCTCACTCTTAAGATATCTAACGTAATAATAAAAATTTTGTATATTGTGAATACATACGGCCGGAAATTTTGTATGTAATTTATTTAGCAAGATGCCATTTTCTATTATTGAGCAAACATTTGAATTTTATTAGATACTTCAGTTTTTTATATTCAGGCCAGCAAAATAGTGTCTCACCACTTATTTTTTGCAATTCGGATGATATTCTAGCAGTTCACTTGAGTTTTTATCTACTATTAAAGACAAAATATATTTCCTGAAGTAACGTAGAACTGTCTGTTCTTACATCTTGGACTATATTGTCTATTCAGACTGTCTGTGATATTATGGAAGAGACTATCTACAAAGAACATTTCAACTTTTGGCGACAGGTGGGTACATGAGTTTATTGAAGAATTCCATAATACAAACATCGAAACATATATTGACATTTTGAATAAGTCACAGATGCCGATCTATACGCCATCTATCAGCAACTATATGCAACACTAGCCATGCGTTACAATGTTTCAAGGTCTTGTGATAAAACGATATGAAATGAGTTACTACACCACCATCTTGATATAATTTTTCTGAATCGACATGCATCTGTTTCTTTCAGATCTCTCGAGGCAAATAGATTGGAAGAAGCAAGAGGAGGATACAGGGGAGATGAAGGCCAGTACCGGCCTGGAATTGGAGAAGGGACCTACACTTCCGGTGGGTACAGATACTAACTAGCAGTGCAATGGAGAGACACAGAGCCAGTTCAAACGACATATCATAGTTCGGATAGTGACGGTGGTTTTATATTTAAAATATATATTTATCTATAATGTAAGAGCTATAGGTATAATTTATCTATTTGTAATTTATGGTGTGTGTGATACTGCAGTATTTGTGATTTCCTGTGATGTTTATTAGAAAAATAGCATGGGGAAATAAAGTATTCCTATTCTATATTACGTTTTCTTTTCCTGAGTAGGTGAACTTATAATGTTTTATATTCTCCGTGTGACACTTGTCTGCCTATTTATAACGACTTCAAGTGAGATTTTCATTGTGGTTCATCTCAGAAATAATCGATAATATGAAAAGAAAAATAAACTAAGGAAATACAAGAAAGGATGAGTGTTTCTTTGAGAAATATCTGAATTCGAGGTTCCAAGTCAAGCAACAAATCACTATCGATTTTCAAAAAGCATATATTGGTAACATTGGAAAAAGAATACTTTATTGTGGTTGAAAGATTTGAGGTTAATGGTTTTCATGGGGGTCGACCTTTGTCAAATACCCAATCTACAAGTGATAGGGAGTAGGGATGATCGGGCTCTTTGCCTTGCGTCCCCCTCCACTCTAAGTTTAGTACTTTGCTGTTTTTTAAATCTTTCACTGCTTAAAAGACGCGGGAATCCGGCCTGTAACCGGCGTAGCCACCTCCCAAGGGAATAAACTCTTGCTTTCCCCGGACTAATTGAGGCGGGTATCCGGCCTCCAACCAGCCTAGACACCCTTCAGCCACTAACTTTTAAACTCGTACACTGTGCCAGCGTTTTTTCCAATCCTTTTTGGTATGTCCTTGAACTCAAGTGATTCGGTTTTTATCTCGGCAATTGTCGCAAAATGCCGTCCTTCCATGGGAACAGGAAAATGTCGCAGGAGGGCAAATCTGGTGAATACGGTGGCTAAGCATGATTCGTCACCAGTTATAACCGTTTTGACCAAATATGAGTGTACAAATATCAAAAAATCAAAAGGAAAGTATTAAAGCCGGACTGAAGTTGAAGAATAAAATGACATCTGGGCCAGATATCTCTCTTAATAAGAGACTGTTAACTAGCAATTTCAGTCGTCTAATTACAAATATTACCTAATTGTTAATTGATCTATACAAAGTTTCCAATTTTGAGTATTTTTCATTGCGTCCAGAAACTGAAGTCTTAGAATGAAAAACCTGTTTCGAGAATTGGTTTGAAGGAATTCAAAAATGTGCTTTGTTGTTTCAAAAACTTCTTTTTTAGTTTTTGTTATAAGTGTTATCCAGTGCATTCAATTTTTGTAAAGAAACTGCATACTTTTCAACGTGAGAAATGAATATTATCATTAGTTAGCCTTGAATCTTGATATCTGTAAATTGAGTTGGATGAAAAAGCAGCATCAATCTGTTTTATTCACGTGCGCTGCAGATACAGATTTTATTGGTCGTTTCAAAATTTGTTTTTTATGATGATATGTATATTTTTTAGCAAAGGGCCGATTTTCATGCTTTGGCGTCTACTCAGGGCATATAATTATCGAACCTATGATCACTTCCTACGAATGTGTCTAATTTTGCAAAACGGGCCTGACCGGCAACTCCTCTTATATTAATGACAAACAGATGTAATTAAGAAGAAAATTATTTTCAAAAAGCAGGTACGCCTTAAGGGCCCTATCAAATGTCAGGAATCAATCCCAGATTTCTAGAAACTCGCCTGTAAAGCTCCCAAGACACCCGAATAAAAAACTAACAACAAATAGTGGCATGTATGTTTAATGAAGGACGTCCAAATTGATAAAAACATTAATCAACTGCTTAAAATAAAATTCCAACAATCGCTAAATCAATCCCAGTCTCATTGCACAATTCCTTGAAGCCTGCCCTGGATGACCCTTTCGAAGTGTGACCCATCCCAGTACACCTTCCCGCATTCCTCGCATACGTAAAAAAAGTCGTACTTTTCTAAGACAGGCCGGGGAATCGCCTTCACCTGAATCTTGCATCCCAGCCTCGTTTGGCAGAGACCGACGTCCACTTTCTCGTCCGGATCTGAAAACAGATGAAAAATGTGTGGGTGTTCCACAAGGATCAGCCTCGGAGCCGATGTCATCTACCATGTACGGGAGAACGGAATCTTTTCAAGTGTGTCGCATACTTACATAGGTCCCATTTTCGGTTTTTGGAGACTGGAGGACAAGCTTCTTCGTAATAATCTTCTTCGCTGGAAAATCCAGTGGCCTCGTCTTCGTAGAGACAAGGAGGAGGGGGACAATACTTAGGGGCATCATTCTGAATCAGAGCGTTCATGGTAGATCGAGACACCTTAACGAAATTATTTCCATTGCATGCCTGAAATTGTGGAAAAATTGTGAGTTTCCGATAAAAGCCTATAAATAATACAGAATACAATAAAATGCCCGAGGGCTTTGAGAGTTTAGACTTGCTTTATGCTTTATTTATTCAAATTCAAAAATAGGGTACATCCTACTTCACAAAATTCAAAGTGAAAGTAAGAAAGCAAAAACTGGAATTTCTTTGCTGCCCTGAAAAGTTCGTAGGCTAACAGAAAAAAAAATGTTTTGATAAAATTTGATTTCAGTATTCGATATAGTTGCTTTCAAGGTATCGTCCTGTTAAAGCCAAGTCTTGCTTTAACAGTATTTTTTTTGCCAAAAAGGCATGCTTCATTAACACACGAAATTCTTTTTTATCCATTTCATTCAAACTAACAAAAGTTACTTCATTAAAAATGTTCCATTCCACAAACTGATAGTTCGACAGCTGTCAAATTTGTACACGCGTCTTTTGAAGGTTAGGTTCAACCAAAAAGCTTATGGATGCAATACTAGTGTGTGTTGCCCTACGAACTTTTCAACCCATATGTGTATGTAGGTATATGTGAATTTTATGTAATTATATTAGTATTGAAAGAAAGTTATGAACATGAATCTGGCAAGCCCTTGAAGGGTTTATATTGGGATATATAACAACTGGTAATAGAGTTGCCGTATGTAACAATCATTTTGTTTGAAATAAATGCGAAAAAAATATTTTGCCACTCTATATATTCGAAACACATATTTCCTATGGCTCATTCAAATAAATTCTCACCTGACACCTACTAAACACATGATCCTTAGTTATTATAATCTTGTAATAGTTTATCACTTCTCTGATTTGTTCTTCAACATCGTCGCTAATAATCCTGAGGCAGTGTCCAGATGGAACATAACCACGCAACTGAAACAAATTGACAATGCAGGCACTCAAGACTTACTAGGCATATATTTTGAAAAATCTTTCACACATACAGCTCATTTGATTTTTTTTCAGTTAGCAAATCAATAACTACCAAAAAAACATTGGTCCTTCGAACCAGATATAACCTCGTTCTCGAACTCATCCTCGCACCAATAATTTGATTCAAGTACATCTGAGGTACCCACCGTTTTAAACGTTTCAAACCCCTTCGTCAAAATATATCTATTGTGATCCATAGCGTACTTTGCGCAAACCGTGTGATGCTGATTGTTCTCCAAAATGGCGGTATCGACGCCGCAGCTCCTCAACTTCTTTCCCAGACCTTGCAGCATAGTATCACAGACGACTTTGAGTTCTTCGGCGGCAACAGGATGATCATGAGGGCTCGGATCTTGGGGGTAATCTTGTTTCGGAGAAGAATGTTTCTGGAAAGAAATATTCGTCAATCGTTACTAATAATAATCGATCAGAAAGGAAACATACATTTTTATTGGTGAACTTCTTGGGCTTCTTCTTGGCTGCCTTCTCGTTCGTCATAAGGTTGTAGCAGGTTTCTTCGAACGGGAAGCCGGCATTATCACAGCACTTATGCAACACGTCGTAGACCTCAATGAGGCAATACGCGTCGAGGGCGGCATAAGAAATTTGGCTCTCGCGCAGAGGACGTTTCTCCCAATTGGAGAACTGGTCGGACTTGTCAAGTGGCCTTCCCAGGCAATGGTGCACCAGAGTGCACAAACTGGAGCCGCCTTTTTGTACTGAAATCCGGTAAACAGTAAAAAATGAACCACATAAAATACCCAAACTAGCCCATCCCTGACACCAAATATTGACTTCACTCCTGGCACCATAATTTAACCCTTCATTTTGCACCAAAAATGCAATCACCTAGCACTGAAAAAGTTTAGATAATACTTTATTTCCGAACAATTAAAATTGTGCACGAAATGTCAATACAAATACGTGGTAGTTCAAAAAAAAGAGAAATTCATCTAAATCTAAAATGAATGAGAGTTTTTCGAGAGATTTCTGAAATTTGTATAACATTTTTCCAATAATTCTTTGATGCCTGACGCCTAAATTTAAAAAAAAACACATCTGACACCAAAAAGTTCACAATTTAAAAAACCCTACACCTGGCACCAAAAATTCAAAAAACCCCACACCTGACACCAAAAATTCAAAATACCCCACACCTGACACCAAAATTTCAAAACAACCCCATACCTCTCACCTAATTCACAAAAAGCTTGATATATCCATGTCTAAGTGTTGTTTGGTTCTGGTGTTTTAGATAAATAGATATTTATTTGAATTAATGAACCTAATGTACCAGACAATAATTACCCTAAAACTCAAAAAGGGATGAAACATAAAGAATACCAAATACAACATAAATATTTATTTGAAATAACCAGTTGTTTGATTTTCAAGATTGAAAAATTTATTCAGTTCTTGCAGTTGTTTTTTCAACAAGTATAGCGAAGGAGAAGTTTTGATGGTATTTAGTAACTTAATTGATTCCTGGAAATCTTCGAAATATAAGGAGTTTATAGTGCTTTAATATGTTGTGTTGGTAATGTGGATATTATCTTTTCCATTCACGTTATACAAATTAATATCTTTATATTTACAGGCTAGCAGTTAATTCAATCAATCTCACTCACCTTCAAACGGTAATTTAACTTCGGGAAACTTCTCGATGCTTTTCCAGAATGAACACAAATCCAAGAAACCCATTTGTCTCGTGTTGAAGTTAAGATCCGGCAAAGCGTGCTTGATCATATGGAAATCACCCGATAAACTGAAACCTAAAACCGATCAGTAGAAACGTGGGGTTTCCCAGTGAGCATAACTATGTTGTCGAACGTACGTGTAAATAAATCGTCTTACCTACTTTCAGGATATGACAATTGTTGAATACGAACTTCCCAAGCTCTTGCCATAGATGCGGCAACTTGTGACTGTTAAGGCTAACTATATCGAAAACGAACACATTTTTCCTAGTGGCTATCTGCATCAAAGCGAGCTCGCTGACTTGGCCCCCGAAACTTGGTTTCCACTCGCAGTCGACCCCGATGAGATCTACTTCCTTAAAAAGTGAATCGAATTTATGCGGAGCAAAAACAAGGGTTTGTACAGCTTTGCCATTGAATAACTTACTTGGAAGCCGATATCCAGGAGATTTTCGAACTTCACGGGATTGTCAATAAGATGGACGTTGCTAGGCGGTAAAAGAAGTTTATGATACTCGACTGGTTCTTGTACAATTGTGTTGTCCCAGGAATCTTCGTCGGGTATTGTCAGTTTTTGCTGTGCCCTATAAGAACCAATTAGACTAAATGAAATCGATTTTCCCAGCAAAATATAAAAGAATAGATAATCTTGTACGGTAGAAATGAACGCAATTCACCTATACATCCATTTCAACATGAAGAAGCAGCATAATTCACAGGATATTCCACTTTCACAAAGCAATTTTCAAAGAGAGGTTTTCATACAGTGTGACCCATTTTTAATGGAAACACCCCCCCAAAATTTGAAGTTGTAAATCGATTTTAATATTTTTTTTTAAATGTCAAGTACTTAAAGGTCTACCTTGGGACAAAATTTGAAATGTTCATTAAACTTTCAGGGCATACTACGATATTTTTTCTTAGTCGAAAATCGGGATTTTTTATTTGCGATTTTTTTATTGAAAAAATCACTACGCCACTGGATTCAGAGTGCCTCTAAACAGGTGTGACCAAAATTTTATGAAAAAATATTCATTATTAACAAAGTTATGACAACTCAAAAATTCGTAAACTCACTCCATTCAATGGAGAGCATATTCGGACATTCTCTACCCAACTAAAATATTTTCGACAATACGGTGTTGTCACTTCCATTAGGAAGTAGTTGCAACTTTGATTTTTCATTTGGAACACCCTCTATATAATATTATCCAACAACTTTTCTAAATATTTTCTTATACATATCTGTTGCCTTTTCGAAATATGAATTAATTTCCATTTTTTTTCTTCGGAAATCATGACCTCTAAAAATGCTGATATCTTTTAGTTAAGGAATACTATGGTACCGAAATTTGGTTTGGAGTTAGGTGGTACTTGGAGGTTTCCTATACTTCAGCGTGATCTCCGTTACTTCAATACAGGGGAGTAAAAAATATAGTCTTTTCGTTGGCTTCAAAAAGTGATTTAAAGTTGATTATTTCAAATGGAACACCATGTGTATTATTACAAATTCAGAAAGCAGTTAAACTTCGCTTTGTTCAATGTACATCATGCGTATACCTAACTAGTCAAGTTTCGAACTTATGAGCATGTATTTGTGAAAATGTCCCTTCAGAAACGTATTTGGTATTTCCATTCGGTATTTTGTAAGCAGGCCTTGATTACTTTTCAACAGTAACGTTGTGGCATCCTCCTAATAATATTGACAATTTCGTCACTTAAGAAGTTTCAAATACCTCCAAAACAATGGAACAAAACTATTCAAATGAAGTTTTTATGAATTTGTCTATTATTTTTCGACAGTGTGATAAAATTATCAGTAGGACATGTATAAAGGTACGAAAGGTATCCGAATCTACCGCAAGTGAACCTCAAGAAATTCATACGAATTCAGAACAATTTCAATGCATTTGGATTAACTCTGAAAAGATCAAGAAAATTGCCTCGACCCGTAACTTCTAAAGACCACTAGATTAATGTCTTAGCATCGATAAGAAGTGCTGAAGAAAATTTGGATATAAAATATTCATAATTTCAATTTTCCGTGATGGTTTGACAGAATTTGGTTTTTGAAAAATAAAAACATTTTCACTTGTTTCTTTTCTCATAACTAAAACATACTTAACGCAGTAAAATGTTTGAAAAGCAAAAATTCATCAAAACTGATTCTGTTAAAAAAGGCAGTATTTCTCTCAAACTTGCAACAATGTTATATGACTTGAAATAACAAATCTCAAATGACTATATGGTTGTATGTATACGGTGAGTAATAGAAATATGAAACACTCGCATTATTATTAGTTTTTTTTAAATCAAGCACCCGAAATAGTTTTTACTTCAAAATTTTAATTAAATATTTCGAAACTTTCTATGAAAAAACACTTTTTAATATATCATTTACCTACACAGTTTAGCTGATTAAATCTTGTATACCTGAGACATTTTCAATTTTCGCTGGAAGAGGGTATGATGTCATTATTCAATCTGATCTAATAGTGCTTTTATTATATACATTATTACCAAAAGAATATGAAGAAATGATAAAACCCTTACGTCTGAATCAGTGTTATTATTAGTAAATTATACCTAGTCTGTGAATTAAAATTGCTACTGCATTTTCTCTTCAGTAAAACGAATGAGCGAATGAGGATTTTCTGTTATCAAAAAGATTATTATTCTTATATGTTAATAACGCTATCATACACCAAAATCCTTCGTATACCGTTAATGACGGGAGTTTCAAAATCATCGATATATAAATTCTTCTTTAGGAAGAAAAACTGCGCCTTCAAAATGATTGAATTTCAGCTGCAAAAAAAACAAAACAGATTATCGCACCTAATCCAAAATGATGAAACCATTTGCTGGAGGAGACATTACCTAAGAAACAAAAGAGTTTCGACGTGAGAATAGAAAGATTTATTATCTGTACGAAACTTGGTTGAGGAAGAATACTTATATCGTTGGAATGACAAGAAACCTGGTCTACCGGAATAAAGTCGCCTAGAAAAGGGAAGCGACTGATGATAACGGCGACGTGTTTCAAGAATATTCTGAGCAAATGTAAGTCCTCACCAATGAATGGAGAAAAGCGAATATCACTGAGTGGCTTCAACAAAAATCATACCATTTGATGAGGTTCAAAAAACTATTGTATGTTCAAATAAAGCTCCTTTCACGGGATATGTAGTCGACGAAACGGCACAAAAACGAAATATTATTATTCTGCGTCTGCATCCTTATCAATATCATTGCGAACCTAATCGCATTGAACTTTTTTGAGCTTAAGTAGATAAAGGATTTCGTTGCAAGACAAAAAACATTTGACATAAAATATAACAAAATACTTTTCGAAGAGTCATTGATTCATGTCGATTTCAAAAAATGGCGAAAATGTATTGAACATGTTATTAAAGAAGAGGACAACATGTGGAAATTAGACAATTAACTTGAGAAAATTGTAGAACGTTTATTCATAACATTCAACGAAAATTCACGGATTTATCTGATGATAACATACCAAATGTTTTGCTTATACCTAATATCTTCTTGAATAAGCATAACTATTTGTTATTATGTGAATATTTCAAATTGAAATGTAATGTATACTGATAAATAAATATAATTATTAATTTCAACTTATAAAATCTTTCGTTTGGGGTCTGTTTGCGATACAAAAATAGGGTGGATCCGCCTATACCAGCTGTGGCAAATCACAACGAAATCATATTTTGTTTGAGCATTTTGTTAGCGTTTGTGAGCATTCAATACTTTTTACTATTACGAAGCATACTATTAGAATCATCTTTTTACTAGTATTTTGATTATTGAAAAGTATTACTTGTTAGTGTTTTGCATATTGTTACATAAATCTGTCAAGTAGGTTTTGTATCAGGTATTCTATATATTTTTCATGAACGTTTTATGTTGGTGTGATTTCACAAATCTAGCACGAGACGTGCCATCTGTCATTTCAGCCATAAAATGTTCATTCCCCTTTCTGTGTTCTATGTTGTTTTCCTTGTCGTAGATCACCCTAAACACGGGCAAACGCCAAAACTCACATGCATACATTCCCCTAGACGAAACCACCCCAGAAGACTAATGCGAGACAGGGCGTGGGAGAGACAGAATATGTGAAAAGCAACATCACAAATCTTTCCTCCGGGAAGGGTCTATCTCGACTAATTTATAAGCTCATTAATGTATGAGAAAACACCGGCCTCTGTCGGGAAACGAAAACGAAATTTATTTCGTCCGCTAAAGACACACTGTCTGAACTAACCTGTTTCGGAATGATTCGACGCATACAAGCCAATACAAATTAATGAATTCTAATTGCATATAAAGATGAGATGACGTCATTATAAGTGATTAGAAGTCATTAGGAAAAGTTCTTTAATAATTTTTGTATAATTAAAATAGTATTAGGAATAATGTAAAGGGTTATGATGAAGTTCTACAAAAAATTCATGAATCGGACAATTGCCATTTTTCGGAAAGGCGCCAAAACATGTCAGGCCACATTTGAAAAAAAAAATTTTTAAAAAGGTCATTGTATGAAGATTATTTGGTTCAAATCGATTGAATGGTGAAAAAATTGAACGCTACATCAGAACATAGTTTTACAGCGGTAAAACGCTTCTTCTCAAAAGCGATGAAATTAACATCGAGGTTTGATTATTATTCAATTATACCTAACTCTCAGGGGCTAGTTATGCATCATTATCTCAATTTTGTCCATTATCACTGTCCTATTAAAATTCAACCAATTGAATCAAATACTCAAATATAATTGTGACAGAATTGAAACTTTGTATGAATGCTCCTACAGAAATTCACGATTCAATTTGATATCATAATTATGACAGTACCTAAACCCTAATTGTACACCATAACTCTTCTGAGACACCTCAAATGAATAGGTTTATCAAATAAAACTCACCAATACAATAAAAAATACAAAATGTTAAATTGACACAATTCAACATTTCCAAATCGATATAAAAGTTACGTACTGTGAAATGCCCAAAGTGAAAACAACTACTTGTGAAGTATAAAGGAATTGAAAGATTGAAAACTTTCAAATAAACAATATGGAAATTTGTACTGTCAAACGATAGTAATACGTCATAAATTGGTCCCAAAATCTAAGAAATCATCAAGGTTGTATAGCTGTCTCTCTTCGATGTTTTTACGGTCTGAGTTATCATCCAAACAAGAGTTTTCTCTGATTAAAAGCAAACGGTGATTAAATAGTCTTCATTTTTCAACTTGTAGCAGAAAAATATGATACATAAGATTCTACTGATACGCAGGTGCAGTCTTTCGTTGTCACAACTGTATGATATAGGTTAGGTTACGCGGTGTACCGAATTTTGACAAGGAATTCTTCGTTAAAGGCAATATACTGTACATATTTAAAAAAATCCCGAGGCACATCAAATTTAAATTATAATTTGACATTCTTCAACCAAAAAATCCCACCTCTACCTTCAACCCCCTTCGAATTACAGGTACAACGCCCAGTTTTTCAAACGGGAAGTATAGGTTTGTGATATATCGTTTGAAAGGTCTCTTAGTTCTTTATTCAAAAATTTTATCGCTTTCAAGTTTATTGCAACAATTAAGATAAAATAAATTAAAATCATGTTGTTACCGGAATTTAATAAAATACACTCAAAAACAAAAATGTAATGCAAAACATAATGAAATGTAGAATACGAAACAGAACTAGGGATGTTAACGAAGTATGTGTTCAAAATGTTCAACGAGAACGTCTTGGCAACATCCTAATCTCAAATAAAACTGTCTTCTAACATTATTTAAGATATCAGGCGTGACCGACCTAATCGCAAGCGTTATTCGTTCTTTCAAGTCATTCAAATCTGAAAATTTAGTTTGTACACATTGCTCTTAACATATCCCCATAAAAAGAAATCTAATTATGAAAGATCAGGTGATCGCGCTGGTCATTCAATCGATCCTCGCCTTCCTATCTACCGATTGGGAAATGTTGTATCGAGGTATTGCCGGATATCAACTTGGCAATGTGGTGGTGCTCCATACTGCTGAAACGATATCGTATTCAGTGGAACTTGAGGATTTCCTGGATCAGGATTGATTTGCTAAACTTAGAATGACATCATTTTGAAGTAGTGCCAAATAATTATCGCCATTCAAGTTGCCCTCAATGAAAAAGGGACCAATGATATGGTTTCCTACAATCCCTGC
>WOGR01004888.1:445-14312 GCA_015342045.1 Leptinotarsa lineolata | reverse complement strand
TCAGGAAAACAATTCCTCGCTATTGTTTTTCATTATGCAAGACATTAAACAACAGCAAGAACTTTAAATGTGGACTTTAAATAAAACGCATGAGCTGTAAACAAATACTGTTTGTTGGTAACCAGGTGATACGGTATCACCTGACACGGCCACTTCACAGCAAATGCGATAACATGAAAATAGAGATGTCAAAATGTGTTTTTATAGAAATATCAAATTTATCTATTTTATTATGAAAACAGGACAGTTGTACAAAAAACTTTGAATGATATTTGTGTCAAAAGTAACTTTACTCACAAAATAAAACCTTAGTTTTTAACACTCATATCATATAGGTATTAACACCATAAATCAAAGAACGATACGCTAAATTTGTCCAAATGAAAAAAAAAGTATGAGTTATAAGGTTTATACTAATTTCTTGACTACGTTTTCATCCGTTTAATACAGCATCAACAGCAGATGGAGTGAAATGGAAAAAAGAGTTCTTATGATGTGATAATCTACTGTGTTGATTTTTTATTGCACCTGCTTAGGAGGCGACGTGAAGTGAAAGTAATCAATAGAGATTATAAATTATTATTATCCCTATCGGCATTTCTTTAGATATCCTTGAACGTTGGTGGGTTCCATCTGTAATAGGATATTGGTGTAAAAAGATTGGCATAAATCACTATCGCATTATTTCCATCTTAGCGACTGTACGATGTAGCATTAAACCTGCGAGGTCATCAGATATTCAGATAAAAACGTCTCGATTGCCGAAAGCAAGGTCGGTTTGGTGCACTATCACCAAATGAAGTATTCTGCTAATCAGAATCGAAATCTATTTTGTATTTCACGTTTGACAAGAGCTATATGACTCAAATATGCAGTAGACTTGGTCAGAAGAAGTGAAGAGAAATAATATACACTGCTCAATAATTGAAGTGTAGGTATGTGTAAAGTGTAACTCTTACAACATGATACGTTTTTCGACAGAATGGTGTGTTGCATGACACTGAATAGGACTGTTGAAGTTCTACTATATTCAAGGATTCAAGATGTGATATATAATTTCATGTCTTAATGTGTCAAAAATTTTGGCTAGAGAAATCAATGACAAAATTCAAAAGCCAATATTCAACATTAACTATTTTTTATAAGATTCATATTACATTGTATCCACTAGTTTCATTGGAGGTTTTGATATTATTATTATTAACTAACTAATTAACATAATTAGAAAAATGTATTAGTCTGGATCAGAAGAGCTTATGCACAAGTTTAATAAAGGGCAAATTGAAAAGTTTCATATTAGGTACACAGTAACTTTTTGTGGTGAATTTTTCAGTTTGTCCTTTATCAAACTTACGCGTATTCTGGATTTATTTATTTCTCAAATTCTGGAAAAAAGTTTTAAAGAATTTATTGAATATTATGTTTGACCTTCTCAGGCTTCTTCCATCTTTTGAGTTGCTTAATCGTACTTTCACTTTGACATTTTCTCAGAATATGTCATGATTTCCCCGTTCCATAATTGTTCCATTATCTACTTGTGATTTGGTCGAGGGGGAATGGAAGATTTTTCTGTAAAAATACTTCCAATACGTACTTGTCAGAACATGACAAATTGTTTTTATGCGTTAAATATACCCGTATGAAATTCGACCTCATGATAAAAAAAGGGATCGTCAGCTATGCCCACGCATTAGAAAAAAAAACAATGTTTTCGTCAATAATGGAACTTCAAACCCAGTATATCTTTATCAAACATATAAAATCATTCATTTTGTAATAATATATCACAGTGGAGTGTTATTGAATATGAGGCTGATAATGACTTCTTTTAAATGCTTTACTATTGTTTTTTTTTGTTAGAATTGTATTATATTTATATTTACGAATTCAAAATATTTGCCACTTCCATTCGAAACGATAGCAACTACAAAAATTTCAGAGACCTCTCACTTTTGAAATGTCATAATCCTAGCTTTTGTCTATACTTGATCTGGTAAAAATCGCAATATTCAGACAATTTTTTGAGATAAGAAGCGATATGAAATTGTGCTCTTATCTCTACCCTTCACAATTTTATCAGCACTAAATGCACAAATCAGTCTGCATCGATTTGAGTAAAGGACTTTTAGCTTCTCAATAATAGATGGCGCGATATTGCACAGAATGTGCTCTGCGGATTTTACATTTCCTGGACCCTGTTCATGAGGCGGCGAGTGTATATAACATACACCTGTGACAGTAAAGTCAGTGCCGGTTGTAATTGCACCAAAGCTAATTGAGCACTTGCATGCAATTGCTCCTGTTTCATTTTATTCTAAAAAAATCTGTTCCAGGGTAGTACAACCAAACAGGAATGAAAAAAGTGGATATCTAAGTCTCATTATTCGTTTGAATTTTCTGTAATTCAGTTAGTTCAGATCATTCAAATTTCCACTTATGTTTCAATTTTCAGAAAATTTATTGAAAACCACTCTATTTCCTTTTGCATAAATTTCGGAGTAAAAAATTTGATTCAGTACTGGATTGATAGAAGAATCCAATACTAGTGAAGGAATTTGTGGATTGCTAAAACATTACTTCGAGATTATGTTTCAAGAGAAATTTTGCTAAACAAATGACATATGAATACTGCACATAGCATAGCTTATCATAAAAGTAATTGCAAAAATTCAAAACGAAATTTTTGTGCTCTAACACAACACTTTCTAAATAATGATCATTCAGTCGATTATGCAAACACCAAAATTCTCCATTTCGAACCAGATTCAAATAAAAGGCAATTTCTGGAGATGGCTGATATAAAAATCAAAGAAAACAATATTAACAAAAAGACAGACATCGACAATCTCAGCAAAATTTATTCATTTCTACTAACAAACAACACCTGAATGAATCCTGTAAATTACTGTCAAAAAGTTGTCACTCATGTTAAAAAAATTTTTCAAAATTGAAATTTTAGAAACAGATAATAAACATTAGCGACAGCTCGGGCAGCTAAAAAGAGTAATTTAATTTTTAAATAGACCGAATCTTCGAAATACAACTATTCTCTCTATCTCTCTCCCTTTCTCTCTATATATAGAAAAATTGTTATGAGGTTCAATACAGATTTTTACTGTTCATGAATGTTTCAGATGTGACTTGTGATGTTTTTCATTTGATGTATTATTTCAATTGTGAATAGTATTTTCAGAGATATATCAAACTGTATTTTGATTAGAGGTTGTGAATACAGCAAAGTCCAATACTTGTTAAGTATTAAGTATAATAATTTAATACCTGTCAAGTACCTAACTCAAGATTTGAAATATTAATTCCGTATATTTCTAAAAACACTATACTATGGATGTATTTCACAAGTTATACCGAATATCCATATTATTCAAGATCTGTTGAAATAAAGCTATTAGTATGATTACGTGTCCATTATTGGAATATGTTATGACCTCGATAAAACAAATCGGCAGTTACATCGGCTTTTGAGTACCCGAGTACAAACATGAAGTCCAAGAATGAAAAGTCATAAAGTCTGCAATAAAATTTCAATGGGAATACAATGTGTTCGACATTTGAGCAATAAATCGCTCGTAGTACCATAAAATGTTTATGGCTTCTACAGTATTTAGTTATGCAATTATAGAGATTGAAGGAAATGAATTGGATGTCTGGCAAATGGTGCAAGTTACTGATGAAATTATGACTTTCGAACCGTCTGTTGAATGTTGTAAGTATTTATAAGCTGTATTCAAGTATTTTTATGTCAAAGGATGCTTCTTGAAAAACCTAACAGCAATTTGAACAATTTTTTTAAAATATTGCCTCCATGAACGAATTTCTGTCGCAAGCAAAACTGCTATATTCTATAAAAAAATCAATTCGCCTGATTGGAGACTGAAAAAATCACAAGTAACCTTGATGTCAATGACATCGAAAGTAACTTGTAATCATGTTCTTTGTCAAGTACTTTTACCTCCTGAAGACGCTAGCTAGGTTAGTGAAACGCGCGTCGGTAAGAGTGTTGCAGTTCTGGTATTTGAGAATAATAATATTTTTGGTAGTACCTCCTTGAATACTCTCACGAAAATTTTTCAACTGACTTAGCCAACTTGATTTCCCATAGAGCAATAATCACTCGTTTGTAAAATACATCACTCTAAATTGATATATTATCCTGTTGATATATTTCAGAAAAATTTTGTCAGGTTCTATAAATGAACATCATTGTGGAATTTCAGCGATGCAGAAAATCAAAAAACTTCTGTGCTAATCAAGTAAATTATAATTTTTTAGTTAAAACAAGTTGTTTTATCCATCGGAAACTTCGCAACTTCCAAACTTGGCGAATGCGCCGGTTCTTGAAAAATCGATACTGAGTTTGACCTAGTGGACGGTAGATGGCGTGATTTACCAAAATATTTCGCAAGGGTTGAACCGCATTGATTCCGTCACAATGCAAAGGCAGGAACGTCTCTACCTCGTATGTGTTTTCTAATTGTGTCAAATTCTATGAGTTTTTCTTTTTCAAATATACTCTAACGAAAATACTTCACCATCACTTTTTTTAGTCCACCCTAAGAATAGCATTTTTGGTATGTACTCAATAAAGAATCCCATAATTTTCAGTCTGAGATGGGTAAAGATAGTTTCTCTCGTTAAACGACTGTCGTCACTCAAATGAACGACAACTCCCAGTAATCGAGCTAAGGATTAACGATATCTTACTTTTTAACATGCGATTCCTGGCAGGAATAAGGAATCAATGGGGAAAAATGTTTCAGTGTTAGATATTTAGATATCTAGAAGCTTATCTTTCAGTGATTCTATTCCACGAATAGAAACGCTCTTAAGTAATGCAGTTGGGTACTTATTATTTGTATGATTTATTGTGTGATTTTCACATGAACATTTTACAAAACCACAAACTAAATTAGAATGTCTGAGAAAGTTATTGTATGTACACGGTGGTTGAATGAAAATGAACCAATGCCGATTACTCATAGTTCAAAAATTTTTTGGACTATGGACCTCTTTTTAAAAATAAAAATCGATGGATGTAATACCAGGAGACTTCCTACGAAAGAGAGAGTCCTTGTGAAATTACATAACCAAACGTTGGCAATAACAACACAACTCGCATAAAGTATGTGAGTTTTAACATTAAATTTACTGTATCTTTACAGTCCCAATTTCAGTATTTTTTCGACATATATGTCTTGAAGGTATTCGATCTGTTTGAATTTCCCAAACCTATATCTGTTTAAAAATCTGTTTTTTCCGTTAACCAGCTATCGCACCCCTACGAACGACAACCCTCAGAAGTCGAAACTTGTGCGAGCTAAGGACTAACGAGGTCTAGATAAATTCTCCCAAGAAAAAATACACCAATACTTACAAATTACGCTGAAAATTTTAAAACAAAGATCAATTTTCAAATCCATAAAATCTAATTATATTTCAATTATCACCAACATCAAATATTTTCTTCAGTTCCTATTCCAAAATTCTCCTTTACGACATAACAGTGTTGACAAGTGAATAATGATGTCTTTTAACACATTAAAATAAACAATCATTAGCCCCAGTAACGTTTAACGATTGCTTTTGATGTCTTGTAACGTCATAAAATATTAATGGCCCTGTAGAACGTTATCATACTAAAATTCTCCCTCAGAATATTGTACCTTCTTTTGTTGTCCAGTTCCCTGTTGGTAGTAGAATAGTGTTGTTGATAAGCTTAATGGAGGAAGTTATAATGTGAAGAATTTATGGCAATTATGGCTTAGAATTGGGTGGGAAATGATTATGAAATTTTATAGGAGTTTTCTGCATACTTTGTTATTGATTATTCCTTACGGTTACTTCAGACAGGTCAAAGAAGTATACTGAATTGTTTTTAAAACTGATTTTGAGGCTATATCTACGAAGGTAAATGGTAGCTATAATATATATTCACAATGAAACAAGTATAAGTATAAGAAAATATTTATTAATTCTTCAAAGAAGCTTTAGGTAGGTAAATTACATTTTTTAGTACTACTGTTTGGTGCTGAATAGTTGAATCAGGAATGATTGGTCAGTTCTTTTTGATGGCAGCTTATATGGTGCAAATTATAAATTTGTCACTGCCTCTGATGAACTTCACCTCAAACATAGGTGTTATATTTTTATTTCCAGTATGTGGAGTACCTGCTCATAAATATAAAGATGAAATTGTTCGGAAGTGATGAATTGAATTGCTCCCAGGTTTCCCGATCTCATCTCTGTGGATTTTCTGTGGCGTTATTGGAAAAATGATATAAGAAACAGTATGCCAACGAAAACATTATGCGATGCAAAATAATGGAAAAATTGCAAGCTGTAGAACCTCATTGAAAAGTATTTCCATATAATCTCTGTGCATGCTCGTGAATTCTACCTCCGGAAGCAACAGAACAGAATTATAATGCTTACAGATACGACAAAGTAAGATATCAAGCTCCCGGGGGAAATATTTGTCCTTCAAATATCACTGTCATTTTTTCATTCCTTGATAGTAATATTGAATCTAACCGAAAGCAGTTGAGTATATTATCTGATTGAGGAGTTTGAAAAATGTATTTCCTCATATTTTTTCTTCCACTAAAAGATGTTATTTCTTTGAATGCCTGAATATTCAAACCGAATAGACTTCCTACATTTGTCATTCAGTAAAACCAGTTTGAAACAAATTGCTTTACTACAATTTTTCCTTCAACAGAAGAAATAAATATTTATTAAAGTATACATGGGTTATATAAAATCGATGTCAACACCTACATCTGAAACTGTCATTAATGTTTCTATCAGTTTGTTTTAATAGTTCATTTGACACCGTTAAAGCTATATAAAATCGAAACACCTTTATTTCAGAGAACACATTTGGTATCATCATAAAATTTAGTCCGTAGGCAAAGCAATCAGTCATGTTGTGTAATGTTATGGAACCTTTATCAATCTTTTGAACATTTTTAAACAATTCATTAAGATATAGAAGTATCGAATGAGTTTGTGTGAGCAATTCACGTAAAGGCTATTCTTTCTCTCTAATTACTGAAAAAACACATCAATTCTATACATTGCCTTATACACACTGAATCCAATATTGAATATTATGTATATTCCTAGCCTTGACATCCGATGTTTCTCAGGTGGAAGTCATCGAAAAATATCTGCTTATTGAAATGAGGTATTACGGAGGTGTTATATAGCTCAAACTTCAAAATACGAAAAAGTTTTCGAGAAAGTGTGGGACAAGCAAATTATCCTAACAGTTAAAATAAACCATATAAATTGGGGAATAAATATTATGAATAAACGTAAAAGGAAATATTGTTTCCAGTTATATGTCATGTTATATTGAAGATGAAGATGAAGATTATTAGGATGAATAAAATATATGTACAAAAAATCCATATGTGATGTCACTCATCCCACAGAAGGCCGATTTGAAAATACTGCAGAATATTCTAGAAAATAAATGAAAGTGTTGCACTCTCATAACAGTTTCAAA
This sequence comes from Leptinotarsa lineolata, assembly GCA_015342045.1. Lineage (NCBI taxonomy): Eukaryota > Metazoa > Arthropoda > Insecta > Coleoptera > Chrysomelidae > Leptinotarsa > Leptinotarsa lineolata. Next base: position 6,784 of record WOGR01004888.1, on the reverse strand, counting down.
AATAATTATGAGGACATTTGGAACATACAGAAAATCTTTCAGCAACTGAAATGAAATTCATTACCATCGATGATCGCTCTAAAGATATCTGCGATGTTGTCGAACCACAAATTCGCAAATGTTGAATTGTAATTGATTGATTCCAACGAATGGAAAAAATGTCCCAAATGAAAAGAAATGGAATGTTTTGGAGAAAGCATGGACGAAGTCAAGAGCTTAAAGTATACACTAGAAAGAGGATCTCTACAAAATATTTTACTTAGGTTATCCGGCTCCAAAGTCAGTTGGATGATAGAAGATACAGCATGAACTATTGAAATCGATAAAGATTTCTTAAACAGATGTGATATGGAAAACTTTTATGAAAAGTATTGGATGTGAACTAGAGAGATATTCACTTGCGTTCGTATGAGATCAATAGTCTTCAACAATCTCCTATTAGTGGTCTACGTGAAAGTAAAGAGATCTTGAGAATGGAAGGAAAGTCTTGGAGACCAATGGAAGAAGTTTAAATGTACAGAATTGAACAATAAATACATTCCATCAAATTATATTCATTCATATGTAGTATCACTTGTTTTGTCCTAACTTCTGAAGTTCATCTTTTAATATTGTTCTAGCTAATTTTTAAAGCTTTTCGATAGCGTCACACAAATATAAACAATCAGATGATCTGTGAAGAGTACAAGAAAGGCTGCAATATTGGTAAGTCATGCTGGCTGATGGCCACTGAAGGGATCGTTTTCATTGTTTAGGGAAAGCTAAATCGGTTGAAGTGGTTGAAAATGGAAAATGACAAAAATATTTTTTTTCTTTAATTCTTTCATCAAAAGTATATAGGCAAATAAAAACTATTTTTCGTTTGGTGCAGATGCTGAGTAGTAGTACAGGAGAGTATTTGACTCTTCTTTGTTTTTGTGACCTCGTAAAAATCATCATAAACTGTGTCGAATGATTACATCAAAAACATTATTTGAGAAGCGATATCAATACTTTGTTTACAATAACGATGAAAGTTTGTCATGATAGTAGATAGAACATCATATTAAAATTACATATTTATTTCATTTACTTGAAAACTGAAGTGATATAGAGGTGTTTTAGTATAGTAAATAGATCATTAAGACAAATTTGGTTAATTCGTGTTTGATAAAGCTGTTGAATAGCAAAATATGTGCTGTTTCAAATAATAGTTTGTGGAAATCTTTACATAAGGCAAAACATTGGTGATTCTGGTGCATTTTTTAGGCTCAAACTCTTAGAACTTCAATAGCAAGTGCACTACCGGAAGCCTGTAATTTACATCTGGGAATTAGAGCAAACACTAATAATGGCTGTTTCAATCTCACACAGGCCTGTCTTCGGAAGCACTCAATGGGATAGATGTATTACTATTGAAATCACCTGTTTTGGTACTTTTTGGGTTATCCTGGACATATAAAAATATTTTTCAAATGTATTCTTGGATATTCAATACTTTTATTAGAGTCATTTGTTCCACATCAGGAAGGCTAACTGCATTTATGAAGGTATTAAAAATCAGTCTATCACTCATTCGTGAAATTGTGTTTCAATCAGGGTTTTTTCTATTGAAAAACAGTTCTCATTCAACTAGATATTCAGTTCTTCGAAATACTTCTGGTTATAGTACTAGTTCAGAATTTTTATTCACCAAGGATTGCATATAAGTTAGGTGCGAATTTATCACAAAAGTGAGAGATTTGATCCTCCATTGCAATCAGCGAATGATTATTATGCACCTATTCAAACACTAACAAATGAATACAATTTCTCAAGGAATTCAAGGAATTCGATTAGTTCATTTTGCATGTAAAGCAGGCAAAGCATGTGCTCTATTATTTCATTGTCTCCTAAATATAGAATGTCTTCTGACAGTTCAAGTCTCTTCATATGATGATTTAGTACTAGTTAAGCGTTAGTTCTTATTTAATGGAATCTCTTGCAAATCTTTTTTGGCCATTGGAGATTGCTCAAGGAAGACAGATTCCTAGGTAGGCTAATATCTCTGTTCTGGGTCTGGCTCTTAGTATGCTTTCAAATATATCGAGTGTTTTTGCAATTGAATTATGAGTAATAAAGTTAGATATATTGTATACATTTTTGCGGTATACAGACAAATATGAAAGATAAACTGATTCATAATACCTACAGACACTTCTTATATTTTATTTCTTTTGCCCACGTACTAATCGATTGATACCACTCCTCCACCCCGACAGAATATCACCATAAAATCAAAACACCCATAAGCTTGGAAAAAAGTCGTGGCAATAAACAATTCATTCTCGAGTATACATAAAACGAATCAGGAGAAGACATTTGGTATCATTATGACATTCTGTGATGATAAAATAAGACTGCCACCTCACTTTTCACATAGCCTGGTTGCAAGATAAAATCTGGGCAAAAGGCGGCACCAAAAGACGCCATAAAACTGTAAATGACCGTTTTGTGGTTATTTTACTAAGTACGGTGTCATCCGCAGCCCTATTGCGTCCGTCATTTGGTGTCTGGCGCTGACGGTTCCTGCTCTTTGCGATCGTGACACTCAGTGGCGTTCTGAAGGGGTAGCGGGTACTTCTACAACAAAAACTTCTGGACATTTTCTAAGTATGATGATCGAACATTGTAAACTTTTGATAAACAGATGAAAATATCATGGAATTCAAATAGTTTTGGAATTTTGTTTTTTTTTTTCAATTTGAGACATCATTTTCTTGAAAAAGGTGAATGCGATCATACACGATTAGATTATGAATGAAATATATATGAGAGAAGCTCAACTGACTCACATTCAACAAAGTAATCTCCATCATGAGCCACACAATCATTCTATCGCCGATCTAACATTTCAAAACCACTTTTGTAAAACGATTCATCTTCTGCTTCAAAATAGGTCTCAATTTCGGCAATAACCTATTCATTCGGACAAAATTTCTTACCGGTGAGCATTTTTTTGAGGTCTGCGAGAGTCAAATCTGGCGAATACGTTGGATGTGGGAGCAATTTGAAGTTCGTGTAGTTTTGACATTGTTTTGAATGCGTTTTCTTTTTCTTTGCCATATGCAGTCGTTTCTCTGCAATTTCGCCCTTCAAATGCTCCAATAACGCTTTATAATATTCACTGTTGATGATATTTTCCTTCTCAAGATGGTCGATGAATATTACACCACGCACATTTCAAAATACCGAGACCATAACCGTTCCAGCAGATTGTTGTGCTTTCGAGCGCTCTGGACGAGGTTTATCAGTTACTCTACACTCAGATGACGATCGTTTTGATACCGGAGTGGAGTGACCGATCCATGTTTTACCCATTGTCAGATATCGACGCGACAATTCTGGTTTGTTATGTTTAAACATGGTCAAACACAGAATCATCAAGACGTTCTTGTTTTTGGTCAACAGTGAGCTCGCGCTACCCACTTTGAACAGAGCTTTCTCATAGTCAAATGCTCGAGCAATATAAAGCCAACACGTTTGATATCTTTACAATGTCAGGTAACTCACGCAACTTCATTTTTCGATCATTCAAAACCATTTTGTGGATTTTTTTCTGGCTTTACTGCCTCATTTAGTGTCCACTGCGTTCTGCATCAGCGGTGTCTCTACTAGCACGTTTGAAGTCAGCCAACCAACGTGTAATTGTTGTTTCTGATGTAGCGGAGTCCTTATAACACTTGTCAAGCCATTGCGGTTCCTGAACGGCATTTTTTCCCATCAAGGAGCAGTGTAAAATTAAAATACGAAATTGTTTTTGATACATTGTTTTGGAAATAACCAAAGTAGTGCTCAGTAACGCAAAAAGTTATAAGTAGAATATCATGTATTTCAACAGCTTTCTTTTGAAGGTTAGTAAGTACTGACTGAAAAAGCAGTGAACGCAATAATGATTGTAAAATAGTTAATCAATTGATATTATCATCTCAGATGCTTGATAAAGTTAGCAAACTTATGAATAGTGAGTCTCAAGTTGGTCTCTACAATTGGAAAACTTTTTCATTGTCGTTTCGTCAAAAAATGTACCTACTCAATGAAAAAGTTTTGTATCGCCTCAAAAAAAAATCACTTTTGAGGTCAATATCCCAATTTTTTTTGGTTGGATCAAAATGACCTACTGAATTGAATTCTGCACGTAAATTGGTAGTAGAACATGGGTTATTTTAATTTTGTATTCTCCTGTATTTTTGGTTTGCTCTGAATGAGCAAACCAAAAATACAGGAGAATATTGTTTTTCAAATGAGATGTTTGGGAAGATGCAAAACCTTCTCAAAGAATAACAATTTTCGATATATCGAAAATGAAAAAGTTTTCCGTTTGTAGGAAACAACTTGAGACGACACAAAAGTGAATGGAAGTTTTTTGAAACCTTGTTATTAGCGATCAAAAACAAAGTGATTGTAGCCTTATCATTTGAAAAGACTAATAAACAAGAAAGTATCATCTGAGTAAGTAATACGAAATTGAATACCTTTTTCACTTGTTATTGATCAATATACATTTTTAACTCATACTTTTTCCAAATACCTTATTTGTATTCAACTTCTGTGCTTGCTCTACACATTTTTGCAAAGAGTTTATGTTAAAAGTAATGTCTTTCTTCTTTCCTTTCATACAATTTTGCTGAAGATGGAGCAAATAGAAAGCCAAAATGCTTCAGCTCTCCTTTAATTTTGGGTGGATGCGACAGTCTCAAGTTTTGGTGGATCATTTTCAATCTTGAAGCTTGAACAATAATATCTCATCTGGTTTTGTTGCCCTATTGAAAATGACTCTAATATATAAAATACATGATAGTATGGTGAACATTCAATTATGTTGGTGGTGAATAGACAATACAAAAAATAAGTAATTTTTTTCTTTTTATTATTGATGTTATATTTCCCATCCTCCATGAAGGACAAATAAGTGTTCTGAATTCAACTCAAAGCATGCAATGAATATTAAAGACATCATTTCATTGAAATGAATGTCATTACCCAAAGATAAAATTCCAAACAAACCCAAATACATTGTACCATCTTAATAGAAAAGTTTTAATTGGTACCAGCCAGGTGAAGATGCAATGATAGGGTTACAAGTTGTTTGAAGAGATTAATGGGGACCTATTTGACTAAGATTCACTCTTGAAGTGAAATTACAAGTGGATTAAATCATAATTCCACAGGATTTCACTCACGATAAAAAACAGGAAGATAAAATTTTGTCGTTAGGAAATTCAACTAGAATTAACGACAGGACACAAGCAAGCAACACTTTCGATTATGCTATCACCAAAGAAAGCTGAATATCTTCTAGCATTGCATAAGAAACATCCCAGATCTATATGTGAATACATATGTATATTTGAATATATGAAATAGTGTCAACTCATTTCAATGTGTTTTTATTATTAAGTTCTATGTTTGGTTTGAAATATTGTCCATTTTATTTTCATTACAGTCATGTTACACTTATAGCATTTTTCACGAGTAAAATTAGTGCACATTCATGTCTTTATTAATATATCAGGAATAAAGGACAGAGATACACTGAACTCCTTTAATCTGAGTAATTTGGTGGGAAACGATATTAAACTTCCGATCGCCCTTGTAAAATACTTGGTGAATTCCTCTGAATTCTTTATTTTAACGACATGGCAATGTAGTGCACACACACTTGAGTGGGATGTTTCTCTTCTTGCGGTTCAAAAGAGAAGAAGATTTACAACCAGGCTAGATTTGTGTGAAATATAGTAGCAATGTATTTTATTGTACCATAAACTGGTAGTTAAATTTTATGACTGTCAATAATCTGCTGTCACTTCATACTAAACCGGCAGTGTTTTCGTTGTTCATAAAAACTGCGGTTGTTTGTTTGTTGAAAAATAAATTTGGTTTACTCCGGATAGAATGGAAATTGTATTGACTAATAATTGTTTTTTAATATTAGTTTGTTTGAATTAGAACCTTGGACACGTTTTGGAATAATATGATTTCAATTATTTCCTCGCATTCATGTAGATATACATTTATATAAACAACAAAATAATGGTTTTTCTCTTTTTTTTTCAGGTAAAAAAATTCAACTAAGGATTGGTAAGTAATCTTTTCACATTACCTCCGAAAATACAAATGAATTATAGACTTTACCATTTTGATCAAAATGGACAAATTTTTCTTGGTACGGAAAAGACGTTGTTAAGTTTTCCTTCAATATATTCTTGACATGTGCTAAAGTTTTTCCAGCTATTTTTCTGTTCATCAAACTTCTCTTACGCTAGAAATAAAATAATAAAATGCTATGTATTAAACACAAAAATAGTTTATTTTTTCTTA
>WOGR01004887.1:315-14314 GCA_015342045.1 Leptinotarsa lineolata | reverse complement strand
CGTACAAGTGCCATATTTGTGGAAAAACATTTTTAAGTGACGATGCTCTGCACATACATTTGCAGAAGCACTTGGGAGAAAAACCATTCAAATGTCATTATTGTTCCAAACAGTATGTTCACAGAGGGGATTTGAGTCGGCATATCAAGAAACATACGGGAGATAATCCTCACATTTGCAGCATTTGTAGTAAAGGTTTCATCAGGAGAGATCACATGGAGAATCATTTCAGGGTGCATACAAAAAAAATTAGAAACCGCATGAGTGGCCTCTCTGGTTTCATTCTAGAAGAATTTTTCTTAGTATCCATTTGTTATTGACGTGAAATATAGTATATTGTGACTGACTGTGAATGTAATAGTTTTTTTGATAGGAGTGCTTTATTTATGCACGAATGTATCATTTCTCGAGTTTCCTGGAAACACATAATTTCCTATGGAATTAATGTTCCTTGATGCATTCATGATACCATCGCCGTTAAGCTTTGGGCATGATATCTGTTCAAAATTAATTTTTGTTCGAAAATACAGACTGATTCACGGTGGATGGCACACTAGACTTACTCGGTGAACCAGATATCGAATCACTTTGAAAATTCAACAGAGAGCATACTCGGATATTCTCTACCTAACAAGAATATTTTCTCTAAAGCAGTGTTGCCACTTCCAATAGAAAGTAGTACCAATTTTAATTTTTCAAATAGAACACCCTGTTTATAATATTATTTTTGAGATCTACAACAATTACTGGATGAGTTTTCTTGAAATTTTTCTGTACCTATCTGTTACCGTTTTCGAGATACGAATCGATTTAAATTTCGTTCTTCGGAAATCATGGCCTCTAAAAATACTGATATCTTTGAGTGAAGGAATACTATGTTACCGTAATTTGGTTAGGAGTTGAGTGATATTCGAAGGCTTCCTACACTTTAGTGTAATTTTCGTTACTTACAAACAGGGCGGTAAAAAAGTGACTGAAACTTTTTTATTTCAAATGAAAGACCTTGTGTATTATTACAAATTCAGAGAGCAATGCAAATATTCTTATACAAGAACTGAATTATACAAAAAACACTTTTTTCTACTCAGTTTTTATTTCAAACATTTTTTATGGAATTGAATCAGATATAATTTCTAGGATTCCTACACAATATACTAAATGAAAAGTGAAAATTCCACTTATATGGAACACTGTCATCCTCACTGGTAGACATCAATGTTTCGTCTTGAGTCACTTGCCTTAAGGCTCTTCAGTACCAATCTGGATTACAGTACAAGAAAAAACATACAATTCATTTATAAATTAGAACTTCATGTGACGGAATGAGTTTGATCTACTTATGTCATCGATAACATCGTAATGACATTCATTCGCTTATTTGAAAAAATCCCAGTCGAACGAATCTTGTTTAAATTGAAAGGTTTACATTTTCAGGAGTGAATAATTTTCAAGAAAGGTTTTGGCTTTCTACTACTCCATTTTGATACAAAAAAGTGTTAGTTTTCCAAAAAAAGGAAGGAAGAATACTTTTCTTGTACGTGATGAATTCCATAACTGATAGAAAATAATGAGTTTTTGATCAAATGATATTCAAAAATGAAGAAGCAATCTATTATCAAAATAATGAGAAGTTTCCAACTTCAAAATTGAGGAAATTCAATACAATCTTTGAACCTATTTTTCTCCTTACGGGAGGAAACTCCTGATTTCCTTTGTTGATGCTTATTTTCGCCATACAAAGAAACTACCTGTATATTACAAGATTCTAGGTACAGTAGCTTTAGATGTATAAGAATATAAGAATGTCAGTTAATCAATATCTATCCACTTATACAATACTTGCTGTTCCCCGCTGTTTTAACTGCGTGATCGTGGGAACCTATCCTATGTGTTATTCCATGTCATCGCCTATCTATATACCAACTAACGTTCGAATCTGTTGAGCTGTTTAGGCGTGAAAAAGTAACGAACGCATACATAATATTGGTACTTAATGTGTCAAACCAAATTCTACGCGGACGAAACCGCGGGCAACAACTAGTATTAGAATATTTGTTACTGCTTTTAGTTCAAAAAATAATGACATTGAATATTCTTGCTCAAAAGTATTGAAAATAAAGGCGGTGCAAATGCTCATCAGAAAAGATATATTCATTTGTCTTCGTAATAAATTGTCTTTGATACAAACAATATTTAGCGGTACGATATTTTATAACGAATCAAAATCCTCCTCATGACCTTCGTCATTAAAAATGATTTCATTAATGTTATAATGAATGCACAAGAGTATTTTCAGCCCTCAGGTTCAATCGGAAGCTAGCCATGTTGACGATCCCACCCGTAATTATCTTTGACAAGTTGGAGATATATTGATTCTCTAACCTGTTATTATCGCCTATTATAGGCCTACAGAAATATATACTGAAATTATGAAGACAGATCAAAATATAATAAAAGGTGATTGCGGACGGTTCGGTCAATTTTAAACGTGAGCTTTGGAATACCTTTGAGGCACCATTGTTAGACTTTCCGAGATTTGTGAATGATTCTCGTATCTGACGAAGGTATAGACTAATCGTTTATTATATTGCTAATCTTTCATCACTATAAATACAAATCAATATTCATTCACAATCAAAAATCACTAAAATGTTTATTTTCGTAGTGTTGGGGTTGTTTACATTGTATAATTATCATTTTCAGAAAAAACTGAACTCATTCAAAATACTTTCAATGAAAAATGAATTCAACAACAATTTTCATACCTTAAATAAGTTTCTATCGAATATAAAAATCTGAAACAATCACTCTCTCAAGAGGTAGGTATTGATTCACATACCAGTATAAATTACTTTCTCACGTTTTTCAATTTGAATATCAAATGCTTGAACGGAGGTAGATTTCAGCCTCCGAAACGTTAAGATAAGTATTGTATAATTTCTTAGCTCTTTTTTTGATAGGCAAAATTATTGAATACGAAAAGTTCCTAATGAATAGAACATTTTTCTTTTTGGAAAATACTTATAATTTACTCATTTACTTATCGGGGTAAACTAAAAATTTTGCCTTTTCTACACGTTTATGTGGTTCTCCATCACAATTTTCATATTTTTCAAATTGTGGAAAATGAAAATACCCAAAGACGGTCGATGAAAATCAAAAACTTTTAATTGACATGAAAACAAATTATCCATTAGTAGATCGTCGAATCTACTATTGATATTTTTGATTCCCAATTTATTTGGTATGCATAGAAAGATTTTTTCTGTGAGTTTTTGAATGCTGGTAATGGAAAGCAATTGAAACTCATTATTACAATAATACAGTTCATTGAATGGTTTTCACTATAAAGGGTTTTACAAAAACAGCGACACGTGTTTCGCTATACAATAGCTTCCTCAAGCGTTAAAACTGAGTTACTTCTGGATTACAAACTATTTCAAACTTTGACATATTACCTACTTTCTACCTAAATTTACCTGAAACAATATACCTGAAAAGCATCTACCTGGAAATGAACAGATTCGACAATGGATAATTATTCAATTCCGTTTGATCGTTCATGAGATATTCCGAATTTTTGAATTCGTTTATTTCCATACTCTCAAACAGGTTAAGTTTCAAACCTTCCTTCTGGAAATAGAGGGGCTTGAATTCATGATTGAACTCATGTCTTTCTATAATAAAATGAGTGGCATATGTGGAGTTTATTTTTCCATTCTGGAAACTATTTCTGTGTTTCTTTATGCGGGCTTTGAACGTTCTTCCAGTTTGACCTATATAGAACATCGGACATGACCCACATGATAATTTATACACTACCGAGTTTTCTGAAACTAAACTTTTATCTTTGTTATTCTTAATGTGCATGCCTAAGTTGTTGTGGGTTTTGAAAGTCTGTGGATCATACTGTTGAATGCAGATACTTTGTGATACTATGATATGTGATACTGACCATTACCACAAATGTTTCCAAATTACACTGGCACCGTCTGTTTCGAAATTGATTTAGAATATTATTCAGTTTTGAAAAAGATCATTCACATTAAACCTGTGTCATCGATCAAGTTGAAATATTTACATTACATTATTTAATGTAATTATTAAAAAAACTCAAATGATGTAGACTCTCCTTGTCACACTGTATACGGTTAACACAATATCTAAACAATGAACAATCCATACTGTTACTGAGATGCGTGACTTTGAGAGTTTCTGATCCATCCTTCAAATTAAAGTGATGAAATGAAAGCTGTATATCTCAACAACAAATTCATTCAAAATAATTACTTACGTCTTGTTCTGCATTTCTTCATACTAAAAATCTATCTCATGTTAGGTTCAGGACGTTTCGCGTCCAAAATTATAATCCTTTGTTCATTATTTCCACTGATTCCTAAGTATTTATCACAAAGTTGTAAGGTTAAGAGGAGTAACAACAAAACAGATGTTGAATCGGGAAAGTATAATTATCTAACGTCAAAAGTGAAGGAAAGCAAACTGGAAACAGCAAAGCCTTCACAAAGAATTGTTTTTGATAACTGAAAAGGCGATGATAAAAAAACGTTGATTCTCATCCACGTTTAAAGAAATCAATTTGCCTTTGCCGACATGAAACATCAGAAGTATTCTTAACATAATTTCTGTTCTCGAGTTGAAAATAACACAATTAGTCCAGTATCCGACTGAAAACACTGTGCCGTTGAAGCTGAAGAAACATTTCAGGTTATTATTTACCAATATTCGTGAACATTTACCAGACTCATATCAAGTCATTGTTCATGTAGTAGTTTCTGAACGTTGATGTCTAGTTGAATTTGAACTATTTTCATGCGGCATACAAATGAAAATAAGATTATTGTTTTCAGATTATAGAATTTGACAGCCTACAAAATTTTATATATCGGGCACCATATTTCAATAATTTCAATTTTGAAATATACATATGAAATGAGAATTCGCTGAATTTGTTATGTGTCGTGGGAACTATGATATATCAAACTGTTATATGAAAAATATATGAAAGACAATAAATAACGCCACTTACAGAACTATTTGGCATCTCGATAATTGCCAGTTTCTCCTTACTATCGACTATTTGCTCAATACAGTATGACTCAAGCGATTTTACTGATACAATTGATTCATCAATTCGCAGATTCATTAGTGTTGTTGTGACTCATATATGCCCCTTTCTAAACATCATCTGCGATGAACATATCTAAAGTCAGTCAAACTCTTTTTTTTATTGATGCAACAGGTTTTCCTTCATTTTCATTGTATTACTATTATTGATTCAATATTACCATTTGTCCACAAAAAGAATTTGAAGCTTTAATAACTTCTAGTTATTATTTGCGAGAGCTTTTGATAGCAGGCAGTGCTATCATATTCATGGCTCTATTCAAACTGAACGTTTTGTCTCCTTGTTTGTTCTTTTATACGACTAGATCATGTCAGGCAGATATTGGCTTGGGTAGGTATTTGTTTTCTGCTTTTGTTCGGATGTTCTGGAACCCGTTTCATAGTAGTTGGGTTACCTTGTGTGAGGGATATCATTTTGAGTGATGCAACTGGTTTTCCTCTTCTCCCAGAGATAGTTCAGTCCGAGAAAAAGTTGCTGGGGTGTGCTTAACTCTTTACTTCAAAATAGCGTATCAATTATATTAGTTCAGGAACTACTTTTGATATTCTATTAAATTGATTGTTCAAACGTATTGGTTTTCAATTTGTCACCCAAGTAACCACTCAAACAAAACTCAAAGGAATTATTATATTAGCTACATTCAACTACTTATCTGAAACAAGAATTATTATATCTCGTAGAGCGTCAAAACTGTCAACAGTAAAAATTCTATCAGGCCGACGACAAAAGGGGTGTATTATGAAATCTGATATCGTTGAATCGATGATTTTCCGACTCGTGAAACGTGAATAAATGATTTCAGAGCCGCCTCTGCTAATGATAGGTTCGGTATCAACAACAAAAACCACTCCATCGGCCATAATTCCTCTCACCGCCCACCTAATTATCAAATTCCGGCGCACCGGTTTCATCATAACAGTTTTTCCCGGAGCCGTAAAAAGTGACCAATGCCGTGTCGACCATTAATAACCCCACTACATTTATAATACTTGACCCTCCGTATATCTGGCGTGTTCGCCTGCCCACAAAAATCCACTTCCTGCTACTAGATAGATCAAGTGCTCCTTGTAAAGCCACTTCCTCTTGCCACATATTTTTGTGGGCGAGTTATAGCCCTCTGGACCGAAGAGATGGCTCATAAAACTACCCTTTACGGTTGGGATTCAAATTTCGAGCATATTCCTTGAGGAAGATGTAAGATTTAGGGAAGTAGGCTATGAAGAATCTTATATTATGAACGTCGAGGACGCTATACGACTTTTCGAAATCCTGCAGGAGAAATTCTGAAGTTGGTTGCACTCGGATAAAAGATTAAGATAAGAATGTAAGAGACTCATTGAAAATAATGTGATATTTATCGTTGATTGATATGTTGAGCTTTATATAATTTGGTGTCATCAGTCATTACCTTATAATCCATTATGTTGTCAATAATCAAATGAAAATCTGTTTTTTTCATTTTTCAACACATCACTCTACATTTTTTGTTTACTATAGGTTCATTACGTTCATGAAGCTTGAAAATAATTCAAGCTTCAATATTGCAGTATAAATGAACAAAATGTAATAACCCGAGTGAAAGCACTTTGAGGTTAGAACCACATCCACCTCAACAAAATGAATAACACTCTGCTGAATAAAATTAGAACTATACCTTCAATGATTCTGAATGATTATGTTCACGAATAGTTTCCGATTTGAGTAGATGTATTTGATTTTCTCACCGTCTTTGTCTTTCAAAATATATGCGCGTTGCTTTTATGGTAAAAAGCACAAAACTATTCAAGTGACAACTGAGAACATTGACTCAATTATTCATCCAATATAACTTCAGTAGTCAAGACAGAGCTCACACTGGCCCGTTAGTAGAAATTATTATTTTATAAATAGATACAGTTTCAATTGGTAAACGAGAATAGTAAACGTATGTACTCACATCAAAAGTTAAAATAACATAATTTTATTATACTTATCGTATTCTCTTTCAATGTTAGACAGATCTAATTCAAAAAATAGGTATCAGAGGGAAAGCTTAGAAACTCACAATTACTAAATAATTGATTTTTTTTATTGTTTTCAGTTTTGACAAATGAATAAAGACTTTCCAGAAAGTATATCATCTGCTAAATGCTGCTAATACTGCTAAATTATTCAACTGTATCACTTACCTTGTAGATAGAAAACAAGTCCAATTGACTGCTTCACTAAAAGAAAGCTAACTCAAACTCAAAAATACAATTTGACTGTAGTATAACTTGGTTACGTATAGACGTGCGCTAGGTAGATCTTCAACCGTACACTAGTACAAATCAAATGCGATGGTTTCAAAACGCTCAATAGAGGAGTGTTGAAGCTGCACCATGGTAGGTGAAAAATAAAAAATTTTGGGTACTTGATACAACTTTGAAAAAAATATTGCGAAAATTGTTGAATACAGTCGAAACTGTAAACTATGGAAGTAATGCACTGATTAAGTGAAGTGAATACAGTATAAGAGATACAAATGTAAATTTCTCATTATTCAAAACACTAAAAACTTCAGTCTGCATTCTTGTTGACAACGGACGTCTAAAAATATGTTACGAGGTGTAGAAAGAGGCGGTTCTGAAATGTCTTTGATTTATACTTCACAAATGGTTAACCTAACAATTTTATGTAGTTGTTTTTGAGGAGAAGAGTTATTCAGTCTGCTTTTCAAAATAGAGATTTGTTTATAGCTATTAGTGGGATGTTGTGGTTTTGAATTTCAACATAAAGATTCGCAAAGAAAATAGTACATTTTAAATGTTGAATATTCCAACACCTTGGGTTCCTCAATCGTCAATAAACCGGACTTCTTTTATTTCTGAACATATATTTTAATTCAGTTCAATTGTTTCAATGTGATCAATTGTGAAACTCAAACTCCCTAAGGAAGTAACCCAAACAACAGAATTCCTTTAGAATTCTGCAGTGGCACCAAAAGTCTGATATACTTTTTTTCTAAATGTGTAACAACAAACGTCATGGTGTTTCTTCAAGTCGCGAAGAACATCCAGAAAATTCATTGGCTTTCTTGTTGGATTAGGAAGTCAACATCGAGTTAGCGGTATGTCTAAAATATTATGTTGTCGATGAATATGCCTTCTATTGGTTTGATGTTCACTTTAAAATAACGAACATAAACAGTATCATTATACGAGCAAAGTACACTTGGTTATAAACCTTGACTACATATAATGTATGGGTATACCCCAAGGGAGTGTTTTGGGGTCTTTAATTGCTGTATAAGAAAATATTATCCAGGTATATCAAAGTACTAACTCCTACTGAATAGAAATTGAATGTTTAGATGACCATTGAAGTTTTCCATCTGATTGATCATCTTTGTAAGAAATAGTTTTGAGCGTGGAATATTTTTATCTCGAAGAAGGTCAATATGTGGATACTCAAAAATATTATTTTTTACTGAATTCCACATAATGTATTTCTTTATTGATTTCTCACGATCACGAAATACAAAGGAAATTATATCAGAACAGAACAAAAAATATTAGAATTTTTTTATTGATAGCTCAATTCGAAATTCGACTTTGCCATCTGGATTAACGAAAAAAAATAACAAAAATTAGTCAACCTCATTGGTATATTCTGTCAGATTCTAAACAAAAGTGGGGTTATTTCTCCAAATATTGAAAAAAGTAATTTGAATTTTTTTTTCTGAATGTAATTTTCGCCTGTATACGATGATTTAGATCTTTTTTATTTGATTGATGACCTATTTATTTTGTGGAGATTCATGTCAAATATAGGATGAAAAATCTAGGTAAAAATTGGAGGAAAGTTAATTTTTCCACCCTATATAAATTTTTTTAGTACTTATATTGCAACACAGTTGTGAAATAAGATTCAACGCAAAACGCTTGAAACTTCCTACTTTCGAAAATTCCTCATTTTAGATACGATTTCTTCAAAGTAGAGCTGATAAAACAATCAGAACATGTATACAAATTAAACGTATTTGAACTTACAATTTTGTATCAACGACAAACTATTTCAATTTTATTCAGTTGAATTATTTTCTGAATATTGATGTGTATTGAGTACTTTAAGACAGAAATTATTTGTTTTAAAGCAATTATTTCAAAAATTTACCTGTAACAGAATTGAGACAAATGGTCAAAAAACTAAACTTTGCATGACCTGTGACGAATATTTAGGTATTAGCCATATCTCTATTTTTTTTTTTTTGGAAAAGAACTTATTGAATAACTTTTCTAATGACTGAGGAGTTTTATGTAGAAATCACGTCTGTAGGTATTAAAAGTTTTAGTTAGTTTTTCGAATATTTTTTTTTTGAGAAATAATCCTACGTTTGGCATTTTTTTGGAAAAAAAATTAGATAATGTGAATCACAGGCCAACATTTTTTTTTCAAATTGTTTTTTAAGTTGAAGAACGCAGAGAATGGTGCAAAATGAAAATTTAGAGTGAAGCTTTTTTTATAGGAGTGTGGGTTTTCAGGGCTGGCATTAATGTTTTGATTGATTTCAGGGTTTGGCCGTGGTCTTCTTTGATAATAATATCGAAACGTTTCGGCTGCAACTGCGGCAGTCGCCACGCCACTGAAGATGACTGCCCTAGTTGCAGTCGAAACGTTTGGAAATTATAACCAAAGAAGACCACGACCAAACTCGAAAATCAACCAACACCAAGCTATTATTGTACAAATTATGCTGGTCACATTGTACACTGTACAGTGTACAGTATGTGTAAAAAGCCTAATGGAATAAATTCATTATTTCGGTTACTATAGGTACATATTTTCAAAAAATCCCGAGCTCATGAAAGACGATTTTGATAGAACTTACTGGACATGTTGAATAACAATATCATCCAATCAGAAGACGTTATGTTTTCTGATGAGTGTACTTTCTATCTTAACGGTCATGCTAATCAGGAAAATTGCCACATCATTTGTCCCTTTTTCATTGAGGGCACTACTTCAAAATTATGTGATTCCAAGTTTAGCTAATTCATATCCTGATCCAGGAATAGGATACGGTTTCAGCAGGATAAAGCACCACCAAATCATCAAGTTAATGTTCGACAATACATCGATTCAACATTTCCCAATCGGTGGATAAGGAGACGAGGATTGCCAGCGCGATTACCTGATCTTTCATCATTAGATTTTTTTTTATGGGGATATGCAGAGAGCAATGTGTACAAAACTAAACCTTCAGATTTGAATGACTTAAAGGAACGAATAACGCTTGCGATTAGGTCGGTCACGCCTGATAGGTTAAATAATGTAAGAAGACAGTTTTATTTGGAATTAGGATGTTGATAAGACGTTCGCGATGAACATTTTGACTATCTACTTCGTTAACATCCATAGTTCTCTTTCGTATTCTACATTTCATTACGTTTTGCATTACATTTCAGTTTTTGAGTGTAATTTCTCGAATTTCGGTAACCACATGATTTTAATTTATTTTATCTTAATTGTTGCAATAAACTTGAAAGCGATAACATTTTTAAATAGAGAATGAAGAGACCTTCCAAACAATATATCACAAACCTATACTTTCCTATCTATTCTGGTCATCTTCTGTTTCGATATCAACGTTTTCGTAATCTAAAAATCTATAGACAGCGATAACACACAAACTATCTGAGGTATACCCACTAGTATTATAAGTAAAACAGATTGACCTACAAAAGTATGTTTCTGCACCTCGCATATCTACCATTCTCTTACCGAAGTGTTTTCCGATGGATCAGTGATCGGACAACAGGAAATAGTGTGCTGAACGCTGTCGGATTAAAAAGTCATAAAACGTGATATTTCCACGTCGTCAACAGCTGGATTTAACATATAAATCGT
Source organism: Leptinotarsa lineolata (assembly GCA_015342045.1). Lineage (NCBI taxonomy): Eukaryota > Metazoa > Arthropoda > Insecta > Coleoptera > Chrysomelidae > Leptinotarsa > Leptinotarsa lineolata. Next base: position 3,300 of record WOGR01004887.1, on the reverse strand, counting down.
GGTGAGAGTGGCATGCTATCAATATTAAACAGACCATGATGGTTTCAGTTATGAAATATTGAATATCGTGAATACAGCTATACTTTGTGACAAGTTTCCTGTGGCAACAGTATTGAAGAGTATTTCATGAATAATTTCCTAACTAGTGTTGTAGCTGTGGGGTGGACATTATTATTTCAGAACTGCTTTATCAGTTATTGATTTGTAACTAGCAAAACGTTCGATATGTTCACATTTGAGGAAAGCGAAGATTTCATTTTCGGATATGTTATGCTATTACAAATAGTTTTTTTTTCACGTATTAACATCAAGAAAGGAATTTTTGAATCCATCCCCAGAAAAAAACTCTATGTGAACGTATGCTCGGAATAATTTAACATTCAAACTGGTTGGTGCTGAAGTTTAAATGAAAAAATCTATTTTTTCGTGATAACTTTGGACATTTGGACATTTTTTAAAAAAATTAAACCATTCAGATTATTTTTGAGATTTCAATTCTTTTCTGATCAAATTTGGTCTCTCGATTTTTTTGTTTAACAAACAATTTCAACTTCAAAGGAATAAAATTTAATAATTTGCACGTTGTTATTGAGGATTCGAATCATATGTATAGTCTATACGAAGTCAATCAGAACAGCTTAATTAAAGACTAATGTACCAGGTCTTACAAATTTAATAGTTAATATCACCTTTAAATAATGATTAGACCACGTATTATACCACGCCGCCCATGCCATACAAAAAGCTACCAACGTTCGGTAACTATTCAGTTTCAACTCCATTTGAATTGACTTTGTATATACTTTATATATTATAGATAAGCTCCATGGTGGTAACATCTATGATAACATATACATCTCTAATTCAGTGTCCAGAGATTAAACAAAAACCAAAAATAACTAATTATGCAGAGACTTGCTTACTTGGAAAGAAATGGAGCAATGAAAACCACTCCAATAGCTGCATTGAATCTTTCTGCTTTGAATCTTGTAATAATGGGGGAGGCAAAGATGGGCCAACTCAGATTGGAAAACTTACCCAGTTATATGGAATTGGGCACAATATGAATTTTGGAATATGTGGAGAAAGAAACATCAAACATGTTTTCGAACACAACTTCGACACAAACTTCGCTGTTGAAGTATCAATCTGAGAAGAGTGGAGAATGCACAGTAATCCCAAGAACATGTTTGGCAGAAACATTGGGTTAGAAACCGAACATGGAACAGTAGCTAAAACTCACCATACGGGAAAAAACTTCATTTCAAATAGCTGCTCGGCCAGTATACGTCAGTTTTCAATTCGAGGCCTCTATGAAATGAGCAGTTCAATATTTTCACAGACAATCAAGCTGCAATAGGGGCACCGATGATCTCGAAAATGGCCTGGAAATTATGTGAAGAACTGAGACAACTGGTGGATAGGAATATATTGATTGATCCCCTTGATCCCAGGGCACTAAAGTATCATACGCTATAAAAAACTGATGTGGAGTCAGCAAAATCGTTGGCATAGAAATATATCAGAATAGTTGCTTCAAGCAAGGATAGACTCAGAACAATTGTAGTGCTACTCACCAGATACTGTCCACTGAGAGGACACCTGGAGAAAATAGAGTTGTAGAAGAGACTCCTGACCTGCAGGCAATGCAACAAAGTGACAGAGACTGCTCGTCATGTTTTATGCGAATATGAGAATCTGGATTGGAGAAGGCAAACAATTTCTGGAAAACCCAGCAAAGGACCTGTATATACTAAAGATGGAGAAAGATTGTTGAAGAGGTGTCATGAAATCCTGAGTTTTCACATGTGAATTACACGTATGGGTTTGCTGATGAAAACGTTAAGTGCTATTGAATGAAGAGCGCTCTCCTGAACCGAACAAATATATTCCACTTGCACAAATTCACAGTACAACGTACTGTGAAAACACAATGAGTTGAATCTTAGGTTTTTAGCTCAGTTTGGGAATATTCCGTATCAAGTACAAGGAAAAGTGAGAATACTCAATTTGAATATTCCACTTATTCTTCTTCGGAAAATTATCTGTGATATTTGAAGTGATAACTTTGTATGGAAGGGTAAACCGCTTGATAACGTAACGCGTAACGCCAGTATATCTGGCTTCCATTCCTCTCGCGCATATGGCAGTGATAGGCACTCTCCCCCTTTCTCATCCGACACACGTTTCTCTCTCTTCTCTTCGTATGACTCAGTGTTAAGATTATTATAGAAATCTGAGCAGCAAGCACGTAATATTCTTTCGTTACATGAAACGTGGTTTGAAAATGAAGAAACTAATTTTGTTCAACAGTATTTTTTCACCGTAGTGCGTGATGGTCAGGCCCTAACCCCCGAAGCCCCGATACATTCGGGAGGGCGCGCCAGCATTGTCAACCAACGAACTCCCCACACCGTGGGGTAAGGGATCATTGGGTCCGACAATCATGTGCGCTGAGCAAGCGCAGTGAGCCAGACTTCTGCATATGTCCGGCTAAGATTTCTGCCTTAGTGCGGCAAGCCGGTTTGATTTTGAGATTCGAGGGTAGGGAGGGCATTATTCCACCATGGACTCCAATAATCAGAACAACCATCTTGACAGAGTGGTCTGGATATAGTCTCCGGAGTTCGAAGAGAAAATCTCGATTTTCAATCTGTTTTTCCTCCTCTTTTCGGACGATATTCGTCGCGCCAGGAGCTGAAAACTCCACGACAAATATCGTCTTGCTCTGGTGGTCGAGAAGGACTACATAAGACTTATCAGCTTGAATGAGCCTGAGGGTGGGGGATTCAATATCCCCCGGAGCGTAGAGCAACACCGGTGTCTCGTCAATACCGTAAGAGTGCCGTAGATGGTAATAAAGCACTCTTAGGGCCGCGATATGTCAATAGATATAGGTCGAGACCGCATATGCTGGACATGCTGACAGCAAGTGCATTAGGGTCTCGGACGCCTCGCGCCAGGCCCTGCACCTTGTGTCAGGAA
>WOGR01004886.1:0-14315 GCA_015342045.1 Leptinotarsa lineolata | reverse complement strand
ATACTGACTACATTCTACGTAATTATTATAAGCAATTTTAATATAATTTTATTATTACTTCTTACAACAATAAGAAACGACAACAGTTATGAAGTCTTTGGCGGGTATGTTTCATAAAATTCATTGTTACATAGCCCCGAAGAAGAATTTGATGAAATTCGTTAGTTAGCAAGAACACAATGGTTTTTCTGAGATAATTTGATCCTGTTCCCTAAGAAACCTTCCTAATTAATCCAAATATTATTATGAATATGGTGAATAACTGTTTTTTCTATAATTCTAGATGATATCATTCTGGTCTGTGTTTATTTGGAATATTTTTCTTGCAATTTTTGGGTTTAGACTGAACTCGTTGTTTGAAAGAACGAAAACCCTCTGAGAGGAATATATATGAAGTAAATTCAATTCTTTGTTATATATAAATAGTAATTGGACAGATGCACCAGAACATTATACAAATTATACTGAATAATATATCACAGCATAAATCATAAGCGCGACGAATTAACAAATACGATTCCGTATCTATGTTAAAAACAAAGTTATCAATGGTAGTACACTTAATTTGGATTAGATTGCAGATCAGATCAACAATTTAAAAAAAGATTTTTTTTTCAGTAATTGAAATTTGAAAACTAAACATTAAAGATATTTATTTGATGAACACTTTGATAGATGTAACCTCATCAATTTTGTGCATTTTCTTGAAGAGCGACAATAACAATTCTACGATGTGATGTATTCTGAATCAAGATCAGAAAAACTTTGTTTAACCTCGCAATGAATATTCATGTAAAACTTCAACTGAAATTTAATGACGACACGAATTTTATGAAAGTAATATATTTTTATGTTACTTGAATTTTCTACACGAAAATATTACATACGAGTGCAGAAATGTCCCAAAAACTTTCTTAATTTAACTTTGGATATAACGACGCTTCTTTGCTTCGTTTGAGCAACTTTTTTAATATATACGCCTCGTTTATGGCGCATAAAGCCTTCTTGTATCTAATAATATGTATATTTCTGGTAAACAAACAAAACGAAATCCTCGTACACATACATTCGATGTCGCAGGAACTAAGATTGAAAATTGGACCGTGTTTCTCCGGATTTTCCGTTTTGCTATGTAAACATAAATATTTTGTCAGGGACTACTTCCATTTTTCAAAATGAAGGTTGATTCAGAATCAGAAAGATCAGTGGAATAGTGCGTATTTCCATAAAAACAGAAGAGGTATTTTGGTAAATAAATACTGAAAAAAAACAGTTATTCAATTCATTACTTATTATCAATAATCAACAAATGGATTAGGAGATTGTTTAGGGCAGCTTGTTATATGAAAATGCAGTATCTCTCTCATAGGAAAATGAGACAAAGACAGTATAGTGAACTAGAAACCAAGTGGGTCAGAAAAATATCTTCACTCATTGTGAATAGTTGTAAAAAGCGATTCACGTAGGATTTGAATCGCTGGAGATTAAATTCATTTGAAAAAACTTTCTCAGGATGTTTATTCCACATAAATGCAGTTTTCCAAATAAACAGTGAAGTTCGAGGTGTACTGAGTTGAACCTCAATTGGAGACAATATGAATCCCTGGTGAACACCAGCGCTGACGGTAAAAGTATTGGAGAGATATCCATCGACGGCCACTTGCAGGGAACGTTCTTTCAGGAAGTTGGAGAGCCATTCACAAAAATGATCCGACAAGCAATAGCATCGACGGTTGGCCAGAAAACCCTCATGCCACACACGGTCAAAGGCCTTAGAAATATCAAGCGCAACATCTTTGATTCTCCATGTTTCTCGATAGCGTTATTTCAAATATGTGTGATATGCGATAGAAGGTCGCCTGTTGATCTTTGTTTCCGAAAGCCTTATTGATGATCGCTCAAGATGTTGAAGTCTTCCAAATATTGAAGGATATAGTGGTTTACGGCTTTCTCACTGATAGCAAAGCGACTGGTCTAAAGTGATTTGACCCTTTATGGGAATAGGCTGAACGCGAGCAATCTACCAACAAGCTGTCTTCCTTGTAAGACAGGTTGAAAAGTGTGCAAAACACTGGTGCGACTTCATTGGCGCACCTTTTGAGTACGATAACGGGCACTTCATCAAGACCAGACGCCTTGTTGATATTAAGCTGTTTCAAAATTTGCCTGACTAGACACTGTCGGAAAGTAATTTCGGGCATTGTGGATTTTAGTGTAGGAATTCATTTTTTCTATCAAAGAAGAATTCAAAAACGCAAGGAAAAAGTTCAGAAACGGAAAAAATTATCGTGTGTACAAAAATGGAACAATCTGAAGTCAGAAGGAAAAAACCAAAGGAAATGAATGGATCATTATTCATTATTTTTGTAAGAAGTCTTCAAAAACGAAAAAGTACCAAAAACGCAGAATATTCATTATAATTATTTGAATCAAGTTTTCACGATCATTAGATTTTTTATCACCATTCTCATTGCTTAGACACGTACGAGTATTTTGAGTCCCACAAAATATGAATCAACGAGTAATTGAAAGTAAACTATCAACGAATAAGTTATATCAAGAGAAAACTTTCACTCAAAGAAGACAGAATTTGAATGGTGTCAACAATATATCACGAAGGGATAACCTAATCTACAAAATTCATCTACAGTTCCTGCCATTTCACTCCAAAAGTAATTAGAAACAGAAAAAAATAAGGAAACATTTCAGATAGAACAGTAAGTACATTGCAATAATATATTTATTTTGCTCATTTGAAACAAAAAATTACTCATTTGAATATTCAAGAAGTTGTAGAGGAAAGTTTAAATGCACTTAGTTATAAATCCTTATTTGAAACAAAATTGAACTCAAGACTTTATCCGTTAGATTAATCAATGAACCATATGAGAAAGACGAAAAATTTATAAAATTTATGAATTTGCATATATTCTCTTGTCAGTAAACAAGTGTATTTTAATTCTGAGAATGAAATGATAAGTTGAAGAAGTTAAAAAAACAAAAATTAAACAATTGATTATTATAATTAAATTTACGGAATTCAAAACAAGACGATGATTTTTCAGTGACTTACGATTGCCTATAATATTCATGTTGTGATCACAAAACAAATAATTGAACACCTTCGAAAGCCGAATGTATGATATGATCCGGATGCAATGAAGAGGGATCATCGCATTAATGGGCTTTTACCAATATGAATTTTTAATTTTTCCGCACCAATAACCTCAGTACTTCCTGTCGGTATTACAGGTATAATCAAACAAAAAAAGCTCGATTCCCAAATGGCCCCCTAAATCTCTCCTAATCGCTATCGGAACGTTCCGCCCCTGCATCCTGGCTTTCAACAGAACACCGAAAAAAGCATTACTCAAACAACTTCTCCCCCAATATACACTCCAACATTGTCTTCTCAAATAAATCAAGAACTTCACGTTTAATTTAAAAGCCGAAACTTAATGAAGTTAATGATATATTGCCCCTAATTAAAATTAAAACTATTCTGGGGACAATGAAATGACAAACGACTGCTACGTTACGAAATTACTAATTCACCTTGATAGAAGAAAATACGAGTAATATTTTAGCTTTATTATGCATTAGGGAAAGGGGGAGACGGCACAATTGAGATGTACCATCGAAAGATATCTTCCCTATAGCTAGAAAGGAGATGAATTATGTCTACAGCGCCGAAATTTAGAGAAACCAGCATTGAGAACTTAAGACAAATTAACATACTCAGCACACAAATGTTTTATAACCATTTTTTTAAATTGAAACCCATCATAAGTATTGCAAATAATCTTCAATCAATCTTCGTACCAATAGTACTAGATCTGTAGAGAAAATTGTTTGCAGAAAAGCGCAGCGGTTTGAAGTGACGTTCTTAGACAAACATCATATCTAGAGGTATGCATTGAGGAACAATGCACAATGCTGGGGGCAAATTTTTGAAGAATATATTAAAAAATCAGATACTTTATTTATAAGAGGAAAAAATCAACTTCTGACATATATATCCACCTGAGAATTGTTGAGTTTTTGGATGGATTCGAATTTGTAAATCAATAAAATATAATATTAACTAAACAACGTATAAGTCGCTGATGCCCAGAGACCAGTTCAGTTTCAACGAAACAACAAAAAAGTAATTTAGATTCTTGTTGTCCAGTTGAAAGAAATACATTTTTTCGAAAGGTTTTAAGCTAATATGTTACAATTTCAAAAATTCCAGTTAATATAAACAACCAGTGAGAAACTGAATATTTACCTAGGCTTCCTTCAAATAAGTTAATTTGAGTTCGAACGTTTTGAAAACAGACGACCTCATGAAGAAAGGATCTCCTACTCGTAAAGTTGAAACATTTTTTTAAATACCGAAAAGAAGTAATGAAGAAATTCAGCTGATTGTAATCGGATCAAATGAGTTTCCAGTGCGAAAAAGTTGCTTGGACCATTTACAAAGCAGCCAACATTTTCACGTTTATTCAAATTCTTGATTTTTATGATTCGGAACTTTTTTCTGGCAGTATTTCCTTCATTTTATTGTGCTTCAAAGTGATTTACATTTTTACGCCGAATATGTCGAATGAAAAAAAAAACCAAATTTTATCCAAATTCGACAGTGATGGTCTATTATATCGGAAAAATACTATCCTATTTATTTCCAAGAAAGAAAAACGATATGAAAACATGCATTCGTGACGTCCACACCCTAGTGTCTAAGTAATTTCATAACTTGGAGTTTTATTATTTTTTCCCGGGGTTCAGTTCCGTACCCTTACATGATTTTCTATTGAATTAGTATTTGATAGTAGACATAGGCGCGAAAATACACGAAGTTCAGGGGTGTAGGTGTTTATCGTACAATGTTTCATGAGAAATAGGTTCATAAAACAGTATCTCATTAGATTACTTCCGAACTTCCGCTATTTTGTGCTATCAATTTGATATATGTAATGTGCAATATAGTGTTTTTCTTGTTAGAGAAGATGGATTGGGAAATATCTACGCGAGGGAAGAAAAAACTGCTATAGAGTTAATACTTTTCTGTCCACACTATTTTTTGTAGGTGAAAAAGACACGATAACAGGGAGGGATGTTTGAAAAACTGTAAGAAAATAAAAAAATCAATGGAAACTATATGAATAAACAACTAAATTACCTAGATCCATTATAAAATGGAGTAAGTACCGCAAATAATTTGGAGTTAAAAGAAAATGAAGAGAATGCTTAGTCAGCAGAAGACATGCGAATACATTGAACGCTTTTTAAAAGATAGTCAATATTGACACAATGTGATTCATTATTTGTTGGTCCAACATCACGAAAGTATTCTAAATGTTTGTTTAACAAATCAACTGTTGACAAGATATTGAATATTTTTATGTTAAGGGCCGTTTTGCTTTGAATTAAATTTATAGTTCAAAGCATACAATATACAAATTAAATCAACATATATTTTAACGGTTTAAAGTGGCTTACACCTCTAGTTAATCATTATTACCTGAAGAAGTTTCTTGAATATCACTATTGTAATCATGCCAGAAAATTTGAAAAACAGCACGTGAAAGATTATGCAGTTGACGAGTCAAATATGTATTCATCATTTCATAAAAGATATGATTTTTTTTCAAAAGACAAAACACAAGCACTACAGGAAACTCCTTAAGGCAATCTAAAAGCGGTGCCTGTGCGAAAGTAGCTGGATTTGTATTGCTGGAGATTAAAATCATTTGGAAAAACGTTCTCAGGAAGTTTATTCCACATAAACGCAGTTCTCCAAATGAAAGAGTTGTTGAACAGTGACGTTCGAGCTCCATCTTGTATTTCCGATATAATAATAATAGTAATAATAATAATTGGTCTTTATTATTTCCAATAAGGTAGTTAACAGTTTTATACAATGAAATTTTTTATTACAGGAAAATAAAAGGCAAAGTTCAGTTTATTTTCATCTGAGGGTAATAAAAATAACCTGTTCTTCCACTTAACCTCAAAATACCTCTCCTAATATTTTTTTTACAGTAAAAATTGAAACGAAAAAAAAATTTGTATATACGTAAAGTTAAAGTTAATTACAGAATAAGGACAACTACTGATTAAGCTTGAGCGATCTATACTACCATCCTAATCATAAAATCTTTTGCAGGAGACGATGATTTTTTATTCTGTCTTTGATGTTTGAAATTATATTGAATTTAATTTGATACGGTAAAGCATTATATAATTTGCAAATTTGATATGTGAACGATCTCTTGAAGAACTCAGTTCTAAACTGAGGGGGGGTTAAGGCATGCTTATGCCTAATATTTACATGTGTACATCAGTTCTGTAATTTTATGATATACTACTCTCCATGTTTAACTACCCAGCTAGTTTTAAGGTGTGCGAAATCGATTGCCTTCTTCTCACTCCACTTGGTGAAATCAAATATGCCAAGTCATTTGAACACCTCCCGTGAAAGTATCTATGAAAGAGAGACAAATCTCCAAACTTTCTTCGATGTTCCAGATTATCAAGGTTGCAAGTGATGATTCTGTCTCCAATCAAGCGAATGTCTCTCTTCTGGATGGAACCCAGCAGCTTCAGGGTATGCTTAGGGGCGGAGCTTCATACATGAGAACAATGCTCCAAAGAAGGTCTGATCTGAGTTTTATAAAGTATTGAAAGTCGCTGAGGTGTGTACAGTTTTCTGGTTCGGTACAGTGTTCCAAGCTTTTGAGAAGCAGCCTTTGCAATTCCATGATTGTGCCAATACATATTGGTGTCCATTTTAATCCCCAACAAACTTATAGAACCAGAAAGTGAAATTACTGTCCTGACATTATTATATCTGGTTCGGAGACATTTATCTTTTTGGAGAAAGCCGATGCCTGGGTTTTCGTGGCATTGACTTGAACTTAGTTACTTTCACCCCAATTGCAGCCGATGTCCTGGAAACCAAATGGAATGACGAGACAAGTGTGCTGTCGTCCGCAAAGCAAAATATTGGATTTTTGTTTTTTTCAATAAGTCGTTAGTATATAATGAAAAGAGGGTAAATAGAAATCGCCAAGAAACAACGTGAAGCAGGGAATTTTTCCAGTTTATGTCTGTAAGTCACTTCTTTGCATGGTGAATTTCACCTTCAAACAAACTTGTTTGCAAGATCCACACATTTTTGTAAAGAGTATATTTTGAACATAATTTCAGAAGTTTCCCACATTTTTTGTATAAAGATGGATACGTCGAAAGGCAAAAAGCTTTTTTTCAAAAACTAATCTCTCCTGAAAAAATAAATCCCTTTCAATTCAAACTAAATGTAACTGTAATTGAATCATCTTTAAGTTAACGTGACAACGACCACCAATGTATGACGTCATTTGATCTTTACTATTCTGGACTATTACAAAACATCCAAGAAGTGAATTTAACAAATCGAAGAGCAGCATTATTTTGACAGCCTCACTAAAATTTCAGCAAGACCAGAACTGTTAGATTCTAGTTTACATGTAATTCATTAGAGTTTCAGGAATTGTTACAGAAAATATTAGATTAAATTTGATATTAATAATTGAAAACGCCTTCTTTCAAAAAGCAGATTTTAAGTCTCTGAGATCCTAATAAAAATGTGATCTAACTCGATTCAAGAGAAGAATTTTGTCATCACAGCAAAACAAGTACCCTACTTCCAAATAGGAAAAGGAAAGAAGCAGGAGGAAAACATTCCACACCCAAAAGATATGATTAAATAATTCAAATTCAATCTATTTGAACTTTGGGTCCAACTACAACGCAGGTCTGGAAATTTTGAATTTAGTAATTCGTAAACAAAGAATTAATAGTGTATTCCGAGATTAGCAAAAAAAATTAAAACGCTAGTAATCAGGTTAGTTTACATAATTTTGAAATAGTTTTTGTATTTTGACTTATTGATATATGTGACAGTCATATTCATCGACAAAAAAAAATTCCGAAACACACAACAGTAGATCTAAGGAAGAACTCGGAATTGTTTAGATGCGTATCTATAAAAGTCGAAATGATGTATTCCTATAATCCGTTTCTTATAAGCTATTCTTCGTAAGTATGAAGACGTCACACCCTCATATTATATCAAGTTATTCAAAGAGATAAAATCAGCATAATATTTAATTCAGAATTCTTCGTAAAAGTTCGGAATCCCCAATTCCGGCGTCTTTTCATGTGAACCTAACAACGGACCCTTTGGTATTCTCTGTGCGTAGATGAACCATTTGCAAGGAGACATTTACATGGATATCACGTACGTCCAGAAGAAAAATTACATAAATTTATAGTTCGGTTTGGAGAAAAAGTTGAAGGTGAATTTAACAGGGATATTCCTATGTGAAGGATGATGTCATTTCGAAGCCGTGACTATGAATAATCGGGTGTTATGACACATCCGATGGTCTCATTGTTTTCAACTTTTGTTTGAGTTTCACTAAAACTTCCAAATAATCTGTATGTTCTGAGCTGTGAAATCATAAAAATTAGAGAAAACTTTGTTACATTTTAAAAATATTTGTTTGTCTCTGAATAAAATCATGCCAACAGGTATTTACAAATTCGATGGAATGAAAAAAAACTTCATCAGTACTGCTAATGAAAATAGTAGTTTGAAGTGTATTGGGTTGAAACTCCATAGTTCTAGACTAACAAGTTAATTTTTATTGGATATTGAGTAAGGGAAATTAACATGTTTTTGAATCGAGCGTAGATTTTAGGTTGAGAAGGATACTTTTCTACTCTGGAATAGTCTTTCAAGATTCTGAGAAGGTGCTTTTGATAGGCAAGCAATGTGGTTACGGAGAGATACTGATATCCAGACACCTAATATTCTTTGCATTATTCTATTTCGTTCAACAAGGCAGATTCATTGTATATGGAATATTTTCAGTATATAGAGAAAGTAGGCAGTTCGGAAAAAGCATTCATACAACTAGTTACCTTATTCCAAGCCATAAAAATGACATTTGTTGAAAAGGAAATATTTTTAAAATAAAAAACTTATTTTTTAGGGAAAGAAAGTTTTTGGCTCTCTACTACTCCATTTGAAAGTTACTTCTTTGCACGATCTACACTTATATGTATAGAGTTACTTCTTTTAATTCATTGTTTCCTTCCCACATTTTTTGTATCAAGGTGGAGTAGTAGAAAACCAAAAACTTTCTTTCCCAAAAAATTAATCAGTTTTAAAAATATAACCCTTTCAATTTATGAAACTTTTTGTTATTGAAGGTATAGCATTAGAACGAAAGTCATTTTTTGTGGAGGAAAGTCAGTTTTTTTTCGATATTTTTTTGGGTATTTTCATTTGTGGAGAAATACCATAATTATTACATCATAAAACACATTGCAAGATCTTCATGCCAACATTAAAATATTTTTTTGTAATAATCCAGACAATTTTGATCATTTTTTCAAATACATAGGAAATTTACGACGGATCGGGTAATATAAACCGGAAAGGAACATCACACCTGTTCACAGCCCACGTGATATTGAAGTATACGTAAAGCATGAACTACATGGCTAAAATTTGAGGAAAATATGATGAACAGTCAACTCAAATACATGCTCAGGATGAATTTCTAGAATATAGACAAATCGAAAGCGAAAAAACACTGTGCGAATAGAAAATTACATTACACTATCTGATCGGTCAAAACGCATCAGTGTTTAGGAGCAAAAGGTATGCAATCCTGCAATGAAAATACATTTGAGGCCTCAACCAGATGAGCAAATTCATAATATGACAGACAGACAGACCGCACTGCAAGTAGGACTCAAAAATTGATGAACCCTATAGTGACATCAGGAATGGCCTGGAAAGCTGTGAAGAAATAAAACGGTACCCCTAATGGAAAGTAGATTTTGGGACGGTTTTATGATATAAAAATAAATTCAATTGTAACAACTCAAAACTCATATTTGACAATTGATAATTATACAACACCTATCATGTCAAAGTCAACATGACCAATATATAGGGATCTTCATATTTCCAACAAGCGCGACACGCAGGAATTACAAGAAACGGAAAAGTTAATGAGAGTACCAGACAACGATCATTATCTAAGTAACGCTTAGCTTGAAGAAACTAATGTGTAGTGAAATACCTACGTGTTGCGGTTTTGTGAACCGTACAATGAAAATCTTTACTGACTGAGAAGTGAACTACTGGGAAAATTTGCCAAGGGACATATTCTAGAAAATCTTCAGAAGACTCTGAAAACTATTTCAACAACAGAACAGGAATCGGCTCAGAATAATCATAGGAATATAAACTGTGTACTTGCTATAAAACACCAGAAAAAATTGAGGCTATAGACCAAAGAAATTAGCTGCATAAAGACAGCTCGTCCTGACTTTTGAGGATGTTAGATTTTGGATCAGAGGTGGCAAACAATTCATCAAAGGATAAGTAGAAATTCGTAAACGGAAACAAGATTGTTTCTCGACTATTTCAAGTATGGGTTTAGCTTCCATTCAGTTCATTTTTTGGTAAAAATTTACACACAATATCACTGTTTCCAAAAACCCCTCTTGATACTCGTTACAGTGTATTCTTAGGAATATTATTTTGAATTCATTCGCATATTCAATGTCGAGCTGTTTTCAAAACTTCCAAATTTCCGAACTCCCACTCGTGGTGGGAGTTCGGAAATTTATTAGGTAAGTCAAAAGAAATCGACCCAGCCATGTAACAACAGCATGGGTTTCGAACGAACCCTTTACATGAACATTCGATTTATATTTCGTGCAACTTGAATAATATTTTTTCAGAGGGGAAATCCAAGAAAAACACATAAACTACGATACGGCTACATGAATAATTAGAAACAGTATTATAAATAGAACCCCTTAGGTGATGCATATATGTGATTTGATTTACTCACCCCTGGAGTGTTGGCCTGAGGTCCATAGGGATACCGCGTCCAGTCCAGACTGGCTTCCCCCGTAGTATCCAGAACAACCACTGTAACAAGAAAATAAATAATTGAGGATAATTCCTGAATAAACTACACTCAAGATACTTTTAGGGCAGATATTTTTCCATACTCGAATAAATGAAAATCGGGAAGCGAGTATTTTATAAAATGGTAATCACATTTACCTACATTGATAGACTATCACGCGAGCTGACACGGAAGTAGTTTACACATTCAGAACAGAGTGGCCAAATGAAACCGAAATAAAGCCGTTATCAGGAACTGAGCCAATAGTACAAGAGCCCAGGGTCCCCAGACGTTACTTATTTTCTCAGAACTAAAATTTATAGAATAACGTAGTATTAGTACATACTTGTATATACTTGAGTGTATGCATACCAGCTAGCTTGGGCCGACGCGACGGCCGATTTACAGGTACCAGGTGCTGAAGATAGGTGAAAATAGTACTTACATTTCTCAAATTCTCAGTGCTGATTTTTACGTATGTTTTAGAAAATATTATCAAAAATCAATAATCGATACTGCCAGGCTCGTTTCGGCGGTGAAATGAATCTGGGTAATCTGTCGAGTGACAATTTCACAATGAAATTTTACTGAAATTTATTATTTTTGATATTTCTTTCAGGTTTTATATCAGATTCAGATAATATTGAGATATCATATGAAGGAGAAGATATACTGAAGCTACTAATGAAAATAAACTTTTATTCGACTGGAAAGACCCAGCAAAATATGTTTTGAATTGATTAATTTTGTTTTTGACGCAGATAAGGAATAATACCTACTATAAAATTTCGGGGAAGGGGGCGATCAGAAACGTTAAATATTTCTTGAAGAGTTGATTCCAAAATTTCATCAGATATTTTAATTTGTTTGGAAGAAGATGGACAATTCAATATTTTGTTAGATATCTCAATTTTGTTATTCAAACTACCTTCTATAAATTATATGCTACTGCTACGGATGCAGATTTCCAGCCACCGTGACGTGTTATGGAGGTAATATTACCCCTTGCATTGGCGACAAGAGTAACAGAGCTTCTCCTGAAACAGTGACCTGTGTAGCTCTTATACATGTCTTTTTCAAGCCATTTTGCAATTAAGCTGGGAAACTTTACTATTTTATCTATCCTCACATGTTAATACATTTTCCTTTTGAATATTTCAAAAATTATCTGTTTCTTTTTATATGAGGCGGCCTTAGTGCTCTATACCTGCGGTAGGTATATCTCAATATAATCAAAATTTGAAACAGTAAACGTTTTTGTGCAATAGGTCTTCGTATCAGGTATTTTAACAATCAATATAGATCCAGCATATTCAATGGCATCAATAGTTATATGTAATAATTTTTACTACTAATGTTACAAAATTATGAATGTATCTGTACTTTATAAAGTAAATTTATTTCGTTATCATCATCTTGAATTAATATGATATCACCTCTTGATAAAACTTCAAATTTCTTTCCGCGGTATCCGACGCTATTGTTCTTAATATCAATATTTTCCTTAACATTCAATGTACTTTTCAACATTGAATAGACACTCCATAAGGGAGTTTTTTAATTTTTGATTTTTCCGCAAAATAGCATATAAGAACATTTTCAGAAACCTTTTTTACATGTTTCCTGCGCATCATTCATGAAATTAATTGGTCATATGTTTTTTTATATACTAACTTGGATTTGACCGGTAACATATTAGATACTATTGCATTTGCTTTCTCAGATATATCTAATGGGGTATCACAACCACTATTATAATCAACATTCATCTTCTTGAAAATAACTTGAAATTGAAGCAACTACGAGCAAACTTAGTCAAACACCGACTCAGAAAGACCACTGTGGAATTGTATTGGAAGTATTGATAATAACATTAAGGATAAAATGTTTGGAAAAGAGAATTATTATTTTGGACTTATTTTTTTCAGACAGGAACAATTTTAGAATACGGTTTTACTAAAAACAGTGAATGATATTTTCAAGACAACAATCGTTTGAAATCGATAACTTATCAGGACAAAAAAACACGTCAAGATGTATTGGAAATATTTATTTTTAATAGATTTCAAACGATGTGAATTCACATTCACAGCTGTACAAAAAAAAATTGTATTTCGTGTATAAAATTCGTGTTTTCATGGCACGTGCCATTAAAAAACTCATTTTACGCACTTAATACAAAAATTGCCATTTCAGCACGCCTGTTATAATTTCATTTTTATGTATTTCAGTGTCTCAATTCAAGCATATTGAATTGTATAATTTGTTCTGTATTGTATAATATTATTCTCATTTATGAATATTTTTTAATTTTTCATCGACAAACAAGTAATATTTTTTGAACAAACTTGCAATGTCTCCAGAATTTCGAAGTGAGTCATGCGGAATCCCATAGTTGAAGAATTAAAATGAACTATATTTGTGTCACAGTTATGATACACAGTACATTCATACAGTACACACACATACTTTGCGGTCAGGTACATGAGATTTAAACTTATCATTCAAGCGGCTAAAAATTTCATAATTCCACAAGTGAACAATGACTCAATTTCTTCGGATGCAATGAAAGTCTTCACTCTTCAATATTCAGCACGCATTCAATTGGATTATCACGAATTCCGTCATCATTTCAAAAGTATTGATTTTCACTGAGTATGTTCAATTGAAAATAAATGAGTAATAGTTATTATTGACTATGTATTGAATTGGACACTGAGGTAAACATTACTCATTAGGTGTGACTTGAGTTACCGCGAATAAGGATAGTGTAGAAGAAAAATAATACCAATGTGATATTGGATGAAATATTTGGGGCAGTTATCTGTCATACCCATCAAAACAAATTTATGAGGTATGTCTTGTGCCTTATTTTCAGGAAACTTGTTTAGTTGTTTAAAAAAACTTTTGGGGCCTATAGCATAAGGAGTAAGCTTTCCAATTAATGAAGCGTTAACTATCAAAACTTTAACAAGGTCCCCGCAGGGGACCATTTTGGGTACTTTTTTTTTAAATATTCGAATAGTTTGTTTAAATTGAAGAAAGAGAGAACAGTCAGTATTGCTGACGGCACCGCTATAGAGAGCAACAAAGGATGGTCTGAAAATAAAACTTATAAGGATATGGCAGGTAGTTTAGAAATGCTTTCGCTACAGTAAACTTAACGAAAAATTCACTATAAATGAGTGATTTTTTGCTGGTATCTTTTTGGCAACACTGTTTTTGACAGATCACGCCTGAATCGTGTCTTGTGTCATTGTCCAACTTGTTCAGTTTGGTCTATAATTTAACCATGAATTGACTTACGAATGAACAACGCTTGCAAATTATTGAATTTTATTATCAAAATTC
>WOGR01004885.1:0-14315 GCA_015342045.1 Leptinotarsa lineolata | reverse complement strand
GATAAGCGACTCCAAAGATATTAATTTTACCAAGATTTCTTACCGAATTCCACATCTGTTCTAAGTGTAGACTCACCTCAGAAAAAACTATTTGAAATTCTATAGAAGATTTTATGTAAAAGCCACCTCGACGTCCCTTTCCATCCCTATCAGCTCTAATGAGACGGCAATTTTTAATTTTCACTGCATTTAAAGAGAAATCTTGACTTAGCCAAGTTTCTAAAATAGCAAATATATCAATGTTGTGAGTGATAAAATCTTCAAGCAAGTCAAACCCAGTGAATAGAGACCTTACATTAAGATGGGCAAATTTGAGGTTCCTTATCATATTTAAATATATTTAAAAAATACATAAGGAAAAATTAAAGTAATATCAATATGAATGAAATCTACTATCTATTACAGTGAACGGGTACTTATCAGTGAATATTATGGGAACGGGTTTTCATAGGTTTTTCAATATGTTTGGTGGGAACTTTCTTGGTTGGTTCTGCTAATTTCGGTGTAGACTCTGAATAATGTAGCTTCTTTGGCGGTACTATAGGCAATAGCGGCTTTTTTATAGGAGACTGATGTGATCGAATGAGTTTTTGAGTTGGGGTTAAGGGGACGCTATTCGGCTTCGGAGAATTGTTTCCTTGAGTCTCTTCTAGATGACGAAAATCACTCGGAGAATATTGCGATGAACCCACAATCAATCTGTTACCTTCAATGATAGAAAAGAAATAAACTCAACCTTAACTGGGGAGTTATCAACCTTTACTAGGCAGTATACGTTGTTGATGTCTCGTTCACAGATATCGATCTCAAGTAAATTATTAAGCTCACTGCTGATGAATTCAACAGTGACTTCAGAGCATTTTCTATTTAGTCCAAAAATAATGATATTATTGGTTCTGATATTTTTTCAAGGGTCTCGACTTTATTCTTCAAACATTTATTTTCAGTTTCCAATGAACAATTCTATCCCGCATTTCTTCGATTTTGAACAAAAGTCTTGTTTCACTGGCAACTATTACATTTTTGAGCTCATTTTTTTTATTCAATTGCTCGAGAATGATATGAACTGCAGAATCATCCATTGCCATAAATTTTGGATTGGTGATGTATGTACAGATGTATTTACCTACATGATGTAGAACTTTTCACGAATTTATTACTGGCAGCAGAACCGATTATACGCGATATGATGGGAGTGAAATGGACACACTATGTACTTTACTCACATGCTTGGCAGAAACACATTTCACTGACATATTCACTGAATTTATTATTTTTCACTCAAAATCGAAATGAACAATATCTCTCGTGTTTAATTGATTCTTCAAGTGATACATATGGTTCATTTGGAAAAATTTTATACAAATGCATTTTCAACTCAACATTAAGTTCGGTTTCCACAATTTAATTTCCGTTCCCTATTTTTTTTATCACCACTATTCTCACCCAACACGGTTATTTTCCTGAAGAATAGTTCTTACCCATAACATTATCACCAACTTCGGAATAAATTTTCCTATGCCCATGAAAATTTTTACTATAAACCTTTTCGCTATTTTCTACAAAATCATGGTTGAGCGGTGATAACAAAAACAGTCTTGATCCTAATTTTCTTCCTGATAATAATTTACTTGTGTTGCGATACGAAAACAAAAAACTATTTATTGTCACTAATAATAGTGGAATGTTTTCTGAGAAGATATTGGTAAAATGTGAAATTCAGCAACTCCCCATTTTATGGCCAAAGCCTCCTTATCTAGTTGAGAGTAATTTTGTTCAGACTTATTCAATTCTCGAGACAAATGCAATAGGTTTGCCCGAGTTACCATTTTCATTAGGATGGCTCAAAAATGCAACTAAGCCATATGCACTCGAATCGACCGCTAAAGTAACTTTTTTTTGTGAATCAAAATGTGTTAAAACTGTTCCCGATAGTAATTTTTTTCCAATAGTTAGTTCGTACTTCCTTGTTTCTACTGTGGTTCGAAATCTACAAAAGAGCAAATAAAATTAGGATGAATAGCTAGAATATCAATTATATTAAACATTAAAACGTAAAAGTACAATAAAACGATTCAAATGATCAAGATACAAAATAAAAATGACCACAGAGTAAAAAAGAATTGAAAAAATAAAAATTAACAAAAAATAAAAAAAAATTCAAACCAGGTTACTTTACGATGTTTTGATTGTTAGTATCCACAACCGTCTTTTTATAGGTCATTCGAGTGCTTTTTCCTATCCCCTGTTTTCTCTTCACCGGTTTAGTGGGAGTTGACCGTTATCCGCTTGATTACAGGTTTCCATTTGTTGCGTATCTCTTCGCTAGCTTGGCTGAATGCGTCGTTGGACAACATATATGCAGCTTCTTTGAACTTCCTCTTACACCAGTGTTTCTCGTTGTGGATGATCTCAGCATGAGCCCACTTGATGTTATGTTGATGAGTTCAAACATGCTCTGCTACTCTCGATTTGCTGGTTTCTCATCGCTGTGTGTTTTTCTTGTGCTCAACCATGTAGATTTTCATTGATCTCTCAGTTTTACCGATATAGGATAAGTCTTGGAATTGCAGTTCACGTGAGGCTGCTATGAATGATGTTTCCGGATCTAAAGCAGGTTCTGATGCTGTACTTGGACCAAATTCTTCTTATCCTTTCCAAAGTCTATTTCACCATCCCTTTGAAGTAACCATCCCGTTGAAGATCTTTTTTAATGATGCCTAGTTCCTTCTCGAGACCTATTACAGAGCCCGAAAGCACAACCCTTAGAGTTTTGATGGTAAGGTACTGTGTGAGTGATCCCGTGTGAGTGAGTGATCCCGTGTGAGTGAGTGATCCCGTGTAAGTGAGTGATCCCGTGTGAGTGAGTTTTCGGTATACAGATGTTTCCCACTTCCGTATAGATTTCGAATCAGTTCCTTATGAGCCCTATGGAGTGGCAGCGCCATATTGAAAATCGAGAAATCACTTTGTGAAGAAATGAGATGTTACATAAAAAATATATATGGGGGA
This sequence comes from Leptinotarsa lineolata, assembly GCA_015342045.1. Taxonomy (NCBI): domain Eukaryota; kingdom Metazoa; phylum Arthropoda; class Insecta; order Coleoptera; family Chrysomelidae; genus Leptinotarsa; species Leptinotarsa lineolata. Next base: position 11,303 of record WOGR01004885.1, on the reverse strand, counting down.
AAGTTATCGATAATGTAACGGAGAATGTCGCTAACTCATTTTTTCCCATTCATTTACGCAAACAGGTTTTTAACTTTTTATTCCTTTGACGAATTTCAAAATTTTTTACTTTAGCGACATTGTACGATCAAATATAGTCAACTTCTTCACAAAAAAATACGAAATAATGTTTGACTGATTTATAAAACGTGTTTTTCTTATTCAATGAATTTCATTCATTATTATTTATTTCGAGTGCTTACTTCCGCTACCCGCCAGCAGGGACGTGCGTATTTCATTAATTTGGCTAAAGAGAGTAACGCAAGAAGAGAGATGAAAATATCGTTGACAGATAATGTTAGTCATGCGCTCCCGCGGCCTCTTAATATTTGTTGATGGAGCTAACTTTACTGCATCGATATTTTTTTCGAAGTGTGCAACCCAGTTTCGTCAATAATATGCCACAAAAATTCAATCTGTACCTGAAAAACTTAACATTTTTCTTTCCAAACTCTCAACTCATTTTTCTGCAGCATTTTTATAACTAATTCGCTCCGATTTAGATGCTCATCTTCGGTTCTACTGTCATAACGATATCGTCGATGAATACTATGACTCCTGAATAACGAAATCAGTTAGCTCCCTAACTATATTATTAAAGGGAAGCTGTTGGAAAGTAGGTTGCACTATATCGTTTACTTGAACTATACCACTGTCTTCATGCAGTTTATGACTAGAATATGACTATTATTTCATTGTAATTTGAGTATGTAGGTATACAAGTATAGTATATACGAAGTAAATTCGAATGGCATAAAAACTAAATAGTCACCGAACGTCGGCCATTTCTTTGTATAGCATGGGCGGCGTGGTATAATTTACGAGATGTACTCCTAATTTTTTGGGGGAGGTTTCATATGGTGATAACTAGTAAATTTATCAGACCCTGCACATTAGTTTTTTATTCAGCTGTTCGGATTGACTTCATATTGACTATACAATACTTCAAGAGTGTTATTCTTAGCCGACGGTGTAGAAATACATAGATTAATTTGAAGGTATCGCTCAATACAGTGTTGTCAAATGTATCACACGATACATATTTCAATTTAAAAAAACATTTACTACGTGACGTAACGTAGGATTTTTCGAGATGAAATGAATGCGAAATGAATAATTTGGTCCACAATTCAGTCACCCACTTTATAATATAAAAGAATAATAAAAAAGTTTTTTCTAAACATCAGTCATTACTCAAAAAAATTGAGAAATAGAAAGTAAAGGTACGAAAACCCAAACGACAATATTTGTAAATATATTCGAAATTATGAAAAGTATTTCATTGAGCTGTGCTCAATTTTACTATTATCAGAAGGGGAGATGAAGGCTGACAGCCCCCCTTCAAAAAAGTAATACAAAATGAAGAGTTTCCACGAACGATTAATACCTACCTAGCTTGAACATTTTCGTTGGTTCTAAGTCGTATGTTCCTTTTTCAATTACTATCTAATACTTCATCATTTTTCAGTATCTACGAATGACCTACTCAATGACTGTCAGTTTTATACCAATAAGATTGAAATTCATGAAGTAATAAGTATGCACATACGCACATAGCCAACATCCAACACATGACGAGGCAAATGAATTGCAGCAGGCGTTTTGAAAAGCAGAATTACTCTCAGATGGAGACCCATCACCAATATGAATGACTTGAAATAGAAATAAATAAATAAAACAGACAACATGCGGCAACCGAAGTTGTTTAATTATATAACTATCGAATAAGAGGTACAGTTAGTTACCTTGCGTTAGACTGTACACCGTCCCTTCCTCCTATTGGTTCACCGCGCTCAGGTAAACCAGTCTACGCGGTCTCTTCGCATGAGAAATTGAGGCTACAGAGATACCTGTACAGTGAATTTACACGAAAACATCCAAAACTAGACAAAGTTGTCAAATGTCAGGAAGGCTGTGAACGTTATGGACACTTTCGGTTGTTTCAATTGTTTTCGTCGCGGTTTACCTGCTAAGGTAGAGTCGAATTTGAGTGTCGCATAAAACTGTATAATTTAATTGTGAAGTGACTAGTGAATGTGTTTCCTTACAAAGATACAAGTGTCCGTTTGAAAAACAACTAAGGAACTCCAGCACCGACCTAGAATCGTTCAAAACACTCGAAAATCGTCGTTTCCTTATCTAAATATTGTGATATTTTTATTATTATTGTACTTTCGCGTGTGTTATTTGTTTCTCGTCGAAAATTAGGTTAGGTATAACAAATGACTGTGATTTTATTTTATACAACAAAGCATTGATAAGTGGACTGTTTCTCCCGATACCTAAAACAAAATAAAAAAAAAATACAAACAAACATTTTCCAACGGATTCCACCTTTACCTGAATCAAACAGGTGTCACGTGGCAAAATGTCGGATTGTTTATGAAATGGCTTGTGTAAATATGCCGCGTTAAAGTTATTCTCGGGAAAATATCTTGACAGATGAGCATAAAGGGCTTAAATATGATCGGGCCGCACTATATTTGTGTTTTGTACGTGGCCACGGCAGGAATCCAGGGCCCCCTTATGGGATCTGACGAGCAAGAAATCGTTCTCCTCATTTATGTTATAGTGGATGTAGTACAAAACAAGGTAAGACTAATTTATGCACCGATGTTTTATTTATATATATAGGAGTATCTACGGGTGACTAATCCAAAACTTCTCTCATGTCCGCTAAAACAGTAATCTACATGCTACATGTGGGTGCACACGTTAATTTATGGCTGGATATTCCAAACTGACACCTGAATTTGTCTATATATCCAAAGATTTCAAACAGGTATTTTCGACCTTTATTTCTGTTCAACTATTGTTGATTTATTTTTCGTTTTTCAAAAATAATGTGTCTATCCCATTATGCGGTCAACTGCAAAAAGCTGTTTGATGGAATGTTTTTATACGTTCATAGTTAGTGTTTACCTAACTGTTTTTAGTAGTTTCTACCGTTGCTCAGGTAGGTATGTATTCGGATTCCGTCAAGATTTCTTCGTGAGTTTAGATCTATAAAATAGTTAGATATACTTCAATCATTTCATAGTGAATCCTACATCTACACGTTTAGAAAGTACTATTTTTTGAAGTAGTAACATGCCAATATTGAAAATAACTATTACGATAAAAAAGCTTTCGGATGAAATGCATCTCTCGATCCTATCGAATGAAAAATGAAAAACTAGGTGAGGCTTCAGCCTTTTTACAGTAATTTGTGATTTTTCCAAATGTTCTTCGGTCGGACATTTCATGTGATACACACATAAAGAGTTGTTTTTTTTCTTTTCATATCACTTTGTAATGAATTTAGCTCTAGGATATAGTTTCAAATAATTTTTTAGGATCAATGTGCTTGTTAATATGTGCTGTTTTTTCAATAATATGGGTTCTGCATATTTTCACAATGAATATCTGACTGAAAATGTGATGAAGATCATTACTTAGATGTAGAAAAGGCTCAAGAAAAAGCAAACATTCACTTAATTTTAATAAAACTTTTAATTATTTCACAAATCAAAAAGGGTATTTGAAATAAATCTGTTACCATTTCAATGCTAACAGATTTATAAAACTCTAAATTATAATATTTCAGTTGCAACAATCGTCTATTTACGTATTACTATTACTTCAGCTTACCAAAAATGAGCTAAATATTTTATCGATAAGTCCAAATCAAAAATTCACCATTCGAATGGTGTCAACACTTTTTTTCACTTTGCTGTTTGCAGCTCTGTTTTCCTTCACAAAAAATACTACTCGCAGTTTCATGCAGACTACATATAGTTTCTGAAATTCAACTATTTCCTCGTATTGTCTGGTGAAACATCTACCAGTTTTGAAGAGTCATGCTCGGTTTGTCTCTTCTGAATTTTTTAAACAGTACACAATCTTAAAGAAACAGAATTGAAATGTAGGTACATTTAATATTTCCAAAGAAAAAAATTGGTGAAGAAAGCAAAGTTTTTCATTTGCCTTTAGCCCAGGTGCCAGTCGACATGAAGTGTAATTTATTAATATCCTCATCCCAATTCTTCTTCCACTATATCGCGTCTAGTCTACTACTTTTTTCTCTTTATAAAAATTTTCGTAACCCTCCGATTTTTCCGAAAGTATCATTTTGGTGTACTTAGTATAAAAATCGAGATATAATATTTATACGTGAGTGAGTATACTGTATTTTTACAAAATGTAATTGCAAATAAATTATCTGAAAAATTATTAAAACACATGAGAAAGTCCCAAGGAGTCGACCAATTTAAACATGCAAAAATAATCACTTGAAAACATTCATAGAAACGTATGCAGCTGACATTTTCAAGATTGCTAATACAAAATATATCTAAAATTGTGTTTTCAGATGTTCTGACAAAATTAATTGCTAGAGTTCCCAATCTGACGCATGCAAATTATCGGTAACGCGGAGGTGGTGTGGCTAAAAACTCATCAATACTTCGGCTAAAAGAAATGAGTTTTACAATATTACGTCGAAAGTAATTTATGTATCATTGTAAATTTCTGTACAAATATAAAAGAGTATACAAGAGTTTGTTGGAACTAGGGAAAAATCTGTTTAAAATCTGTTTTTTCGTTAACTGAATTATAATGTATTCGATACAATAAGTTTTTTTTCTTTGTACGATTTGCCTCAGACGATTTAGTTACATCATTACTATAAACATCAAAAACAACTTTAAAATCGGCGCCATAGTTATCACATAAATATCCGATGTACTATTGTCATACTAATTAATATATGGAGACATTTTTCGAAAACACCATAACTAAATGTTTTATATAAATATCATACATATTTGGGAAAGAAAGGTTTTGGTTTTCTACTTCTTCATCTCTATACAAAAAAAATGTGGGAATCTTCCAAAGACAGGAAGAAAGCAATTAATTCCAAAATAATCTCTATACAAAGATGTTCAAGGAAAAACCCTCTCAAAACAACTATTTTCATTTAAACATTGAATTACACGAATGAAAAATACTTTCGAAATAAATACTTTCATATAAACATTGAGTTATACAAAAAAACTCTTTCCTATTCAATTTGTACTCCAATAATACTCCGATAATAATTTTCCTCGTCTGGAACTGTTTTCTAATTCAAATTCAAAATGTAATTCATTGAAAAGTATTTTTTAACGAATATGAACGTTCATTCAGAATCTGATCAAATCGATAACGTGGATGACCATGCAGAATATTTTACAAGTTATTTAAGTACTTATATGAACAAACTTCAAACGGTGAATAGTAATATCACAAGGAAAATAGTAATTAATAGTTTAAAATTTTTGTATTTTCTACCTTTTTTGTTTTTTTTTGTGGGGGGGAAAGTAGTTGAAAATAATATTTGTTATATCAAAATGAAGTATGTTTAAGCAAGTTTAATGGTATAAGATAATAAGATAAGATACTTTATTGATCTTTTAGATGTATACAAGATACAAATAAGATAAGTCACATATATAGAAATACATTTCGAAACCAGAAATAAATTTTATACTGCTCAGCCGTTGATTTGTGTTGCATTGGATAAGACAGCTACGTACTCGTCGGTAGAGTAAACACAATTTTCAATCAACAGATCTTTCAGATACTTTTTGAGCCAGTACTGATTTAGCTTTTTGACATGAGGAGGTAGAATTTTATAGAAGTTAACATCAATAGAGTTTCTACTTGACTTTTTCAGTCTAAATCTACTTGCCCCTCTTGTTTCATGGTCGTGAAAAAAAATTTTCATTTGAAACAACTTTTATATGAACATTGAATTACACAGAAGAAAAAAACCATTTTGAAACATCTATTTTCCTATTAACCCTGAATTACACGAAAAGTAATACAAATATTCTGCGTCGAATCAAAACATCCATAGAAATGCTACACATTGTGATTTATGAGAGGGTATTGATATAAAATGTCACTCGCATGGATCAGTATTATTCTCATTGAATTTTACTGGAGTTTTATCCCAACACCAAACCTTTATTTTTAACACCTCGACACGTGTTTCAATTACTAAGTGATCATCTTCAAGAGGAAGATTATTAAGTTTAATCGATCACCAATTGATCATCTCTAAGAGGAAGATGGAACAGTTTAATCTTCCCCTTGAAGATGAACACTTGGTGATTGAAACACGTTTCGAGGTGTTAAAAATAACGGTTTGGTGTTAGGATGAAACTCCAGTTAGATTCATTACTACACCAAAGGTAACAAAACAGTGCAACACAATTATCCTCATTGGTGTAATTTGATGATTCGGTATGAGAAACTTGTATTATCATCTCATCCGCACCGTTTTGGATGATGTGATGAGGCGATTAGATAAGTGTCTTTACCGAAACTTCAAAGTACAATTTCGAGAATCACAGTGGATGTGAGTGACATTTTATTTGTAGTCGCCTTAAACACAATACACATAATCGAACCATTTAATGTGCTGAAACTTTTTTCTCCTAGTAGTCCGGTTCACGAATGCTGAAATGATTAGCATCACACTCACCACTTTCGCGTAAGTGAAGATTGTTCTATTACAGCGAGTGCAATAGTTACCTGAGTTGTAACGTGCAAGAAAGAGCGCATCGGCCAGGAGTGCACCGACTCAGATGAAGTTCATCCGTTTCAAAGATAAGCAAGATGTAACAGGCGTCTCGAAAACATAATACACTAGGCGTCTCAAACATAATCGTTTATAGAAAAAACGCATCTTATATGGTTCAGATAATGTTTATTGTTCACCTGGTTGAGGAATTTTATCTTGTTATTCATAAATTACATTAGAAGAAAAAAACATGACGGCACGTTGTAATGAAAGTATTATTGTTTATTCTGAAAAATTTCGCAATTGTATCTGTTCTTTTACCAGAATATGTTGAAGTTACAAATTTCTTGATTTCTGATTGTTTCATGTGGTGATGAATTTGAGGCTTTGTTTACTGACCAACTTCTGTATCGTGTCTGCGTTGAAACCATTATTCTATTTGTTCTATCTGCATAATTGTTTTGATTTCCCTATCCATATTGTTAGCAGATAAACATTGAATTGCAAGCTGCTAATTTATGATTGTCGGGATAGAAACAATCACTTTGGATTCCTATGTCTATATATCTTGGATCCCTGAAAACACTGAACTCAAATTTATTATGATGATGTGTGATGGTCAGGTTCAAGAAATCAACCTGATTTGGTTACTAATTTTTTCTACTAGAGTGAGCGATTTTTTAAGGCGGTGAAGTGAAACAAAATTGGTAATATTTGTGAATAACTTGTTAGCCGTATTCCTAGTTCTCTTAGTTGACTGTTCACATACAAAACTACCGGAGGGTTCATGTTCGTGATTTTTCGTTTATCTACCCCAGTGAAAATAAGTAAAATGAGTTCATTTTGACTATTTCTCGTTGGGACTTTCTTGATGACAGTAAGATTTTCATTATGAATAACTGATTCAATTTTTTGAATATATAGCTCTTGTTCAAGCCTAACAATGGCATTCGATTTATCTGCTTCTCTAAGAACAATATCGTTTTTCCATATTTTTTGTATAGATTTTATTGTTCCTGTTTTCTAGGTTTGATAATGCAAATGGATGGTTCTGATTTACTTCATTGATTTTATTTGCCACTATATCTCTTTTATCTGTCTGTATCGATGCAATAGCTGTATCTGTCATTAACGTTTCTAAACTGTTTTTGTTAATTATTTTTGGTGTGAATTTTGGGGCTTTGAACATTATTAAAATATCCTTTTCGTTGAACTCTACTCAAATTAATGATTCTTTCACTTAGTTGGATATCTGATTTGACCGACTCGTTATGTATGATATGTTTTTGTTTCTGTGTTAGTCCCATGAGTTTTTTATATTGGGTTCGGTACTATCGTATATGAAACTTCTAATTCTAGACCTAAGTAGGTACGAATTTTCTCATGACCCTAACATATATGAAATTGGACATGCACTTGGATTGGGCCAATGCGGTGACGATATTTCAATCATGTTTCTTTGGTACCAACAAAAAACAATTCAATTAGGCGAAGATGATGACACAGCAATTGATAATTTATATGGATGACGTACCACATTGAAAATAACTCAGCGTAATACTTCAAGAAAAAAACTTCAACGACAATTAATCCCCAGATAACAAAGACATCACTCAACAACTCTCAGATTGAAATGAAAGTCCTTTGCAATATGAAAATCCCGGATTCTATGTTTTTGGCATAGACTCCAGAATTTCAAATTTGTCAAAATTCAGAATGCGATATAATTGAATTCTATAAAAATAAACTTAAATATTATGTGGCAGTATTTCCTAGTTAAGAAAGTATATAAAATTATCCAATTCGAATAAAACCCTATATAAATGAGATATTCCAAACTTATAGTGGAAAATGATACATACTGCATTACAATAAATGTTGCGTGAACTTTTTTGAAACACCCAGTGTAGTAACAACTAGAAATTGGATTTTTGGGACTTCTAGGGGATATTAAAGGTGCTTTCCGATATATTACTCCTATTATAGATTGAGTTCACTCGAAAAATAGTTGAAACTGGACAGTTCAATGGGAATTTATTTGGTGTTACATGCCCTGCAGAAGAACTTCTGCAATACCTCAAAGAACTCCTGAACAATATCAGCTCTATTTGAAGTATTTGGGCATTTTTGCATAACTCTAATTCAAATAAAAGGGATCGACAGAAGCATGTCTTGACATAATGTTCTGATTGCCGTTGCATACTATTTTATATCTTCATCATATAGTAAAGTATCGTTTGGAGGTGAAAAGTGTCGAAAAATTCACCTGATGATGCATTTCGAAATTCTCAAAAAAAAAACAAGTAACGTTTTTGACATTAAGGTAAATGGTGTTGTTCATATTCAAAAGAATTAGTTTTTGAGAATGACATTTAACATCATATTCATGTGTATTTATTTTTCAAAACCGGAATGTCTCAAACGTATTTCGGAAAATTTCCTAAATGTGAGAGCTCTCAAAACGGTGAAAAAGGTAAAATACATCTTGAAATTATTTATTTTCACCTGGAATAAATTATATAACATTTTTCACATAGTAAATATTTTTGATGAAATGTCAGTTTTCATCACATCATTTGTTGTGATATCCATGTCCATATCATGAAACAATATGGACATATTCCGATGATAAACTTTGACCAGTGTTCGTATGATGAATTAATCAGTTATTGAGAAATGGACGTAATTTTTTAGGTGAACTCGTATGAGATTCAAAAAGAAATTGAATAACGGAAATTTCTACCTATATGATTATCAATTTACTCAGGCTACTCAGGTTTCGATATCTTATTTGAATCCAGCTTCCATGAATATTTGTTGCAACATACATGCAATCTATGATTCGGAATTCTGGAGCTTTTGCCAAAAAATATAAAATCCTGGATTTTCACATTGTAAAGGTTTTTTATTCCGATCTGAGGGTTGTTGGGTTCGTTATTTGGGGAGTATTTGTCACTGGCGTTGTTTGTTTTCGAAGTAGAACGCCAAGTTGTTCTCAGCGTGATACGTCGTCAATGTAAATACACAACTGCCATTCCATCACCTTTTTCTAATTGAATTGTTGTTTGTTGGTATCGAATAAATATAACTGAAGTATGATTACCGCTCTAGCACAATCCTAGTGCATGTCTATATTCATGTATAGGACTCAAGAGGAAATTCGTACCTACTTTTGCATCAAGACTCCACGATTGTTTCTCTTCAAAATGCATTTCTCTACATATATCATCCAAAGGTGTGTAGGCATGAGGTAGAATTGACCCTGGTTCATTAAATTTGGATTGACACGTTCCATTACCCATGCAGTCTCAGTAGAATGGATGTCTTTTTTGAACTAGGTTTCATGATAGAAAAAAACGAACACACTCAAATTTGAAATTGGAAATCTCATCCAATAAAAATATTTGGAAAAATTGAAGATCGTTGAGGAAATTGATTGAACTTTCAATATCGTTAGATATATGAGTAGTGATTCAGGAAAATCAATAATCAAATATGACCAATGACCCTTATGAATTTACAGTTGATAATAGTATTCTCCATAAAATTTGAATCAAGTCATTTTCATATCAATGATAAATTCCCAGCTCAGTTTTGAAACTTCTCGATGATATCTCATAGCATCAAGTCTGGGAAAGAATTAAGTACAATCGCAAGTTCAAGAAAATGTTTCATCATTTCTGCTTATGATAAGCGGTGTTCAGTGAAAATTACTCATTACACTCCACCATGGGATCGCTATTCAATCTACTTAGAATTTATATATGAACAAAAATGAACATCGACCAACAAAGATACAAACTCAATCAATCAATCACATATCAGAGCTCGATGACTTCCTCTCCACATGTCAATATTACCAATCATTCAGCTCCGAAAGTTGATCCCATCAAAAGCATCTGAGAAATTTAATTGTATTTTCAGACAGAAATTTGTCAGTTATCAATCAGTTTTCGTGAAGTCATACTGCCAATAAACCATATATGAACAATTCAACATTCAAAATAATGTATGCTAACTTTCGAGTCGTCAACAACAATGGAAGAAATGTGATTTCACCGTGAAGAAGCAGCCAAGAATAAAATCTAGGATTTGTTCATTTTTCAATTATGTGGAGTGAGTGTTGACGGAAAAACTGAATCTTTGTGTGTCAATTAAAAATGGATTCGATCCTTTAAAAAAATCCAGAAAATTGACGCAAAGGCTACGCAAGAAAGCTAATAGAGCATCTGGAAAAACAGGTAATTCAATTTACAGTATTTAGTAACAATGTAGTGTTACGGTTCTGTTATTTTAAAATGATGACCACCGTTGTTATATTTTTCTGACGGGTTTATAACAATGGATATTTAGCACCTTACGCTTTTTTAAAACAAAATCATTTTTTTTAGTTCGCGTTACTATTATTGCTACGTCTCTGCGGGTATTGTCAAACCTGTTAGTGTAGAAGGCTCTCCGGATAACTCATTCTCCCCCAAGGAACGAACATACCTGTATCGAGATATCAGTTCAACAGACCTTGCTATTTCAGCAGTTCGGACTTCCATTGTCTGAAAATTTTGTAAAATGATTTGAAATCCCTGAAATAAACAATATAATTGAAATTTAAAAGAATAGCTTAAAATGGCAAATATATTAAGCAAAAAACTTGAAAAGAATTCACAGTGAAATAAAATACAAATGAAAAATGAATAAATAAAATAAAATAAATTAATAT